>JALPQI010010007.1:0-46411 GCA_025490895.1 Thaumatotibia leucotreta | reverse complement strand
TAAGAGAAGTAAAATACGTTTGCACCCGTGTGTAACTTTTCCCCCACTATAGCGAGGAACAGGAGAAAGTTTCTGATTTGAATGAAAAAATTGAGGATATACTTCATGGTATCAGAAGTGCTGAACCACCACCAGTTTTCTTTTTTATCTTTTAATTTCCAAGTTTTGCCCATTCAAAGTTAAGAGTGGGGTCAAAATCCTGCTTGTACAAAATCCGACCAAATTTTTTTCTATAAGAAGTAACGAAATAATCATACGTCGCACTCCAGCGGGCAGTTTGGTGGCATGTCATAGGGTGGATCGATTTTTTTATTTTCGGGTAATCATAAAATAATTTTTACGAATCGATACTATGCGGCTAGAAAAACAAAAAATGTTATGACCATTTTTGGATATTTTATCATTATGAACCCCATATAGAAGCCTGAAGATCGGCCTTATTTTTAAGGTTTTTCAAGAAAACTCGGATGAGCAAGGATATTTTCTGTTTTAATTTTATGGATACACAAAATAAGATTGATTTTCATAAATTTAAGATTTGTGTGATTTAATTTTATGAAAATTGTTCGCAGTATCTCCAAAAAATAATTTTCAACTTTGAGGCTCTTGGGGCAGTACTTCCCGAATGATTATCGGAAAAAGATATATTGTTGTAGATGTTACTTTTTAGACAGGTTATTCCTATATGCGGCCCTTTCAGAAAATCCTGAAAAAAAATTTTGGTCCATACATTGAAGTATGAAAAAAAAATTATTTTTCGAATTTTTGGAACCGCTAGCCAATAGAATAATAGTCGTAAAAAGTAACATTCTTTAACAATATACCTTTTTCTGATATTCATTTGGCAAGTACTGCCCCAAGAGCCTCAAAGTTGAAAACCAGTTTTTGCCGATACTAGTTATAATTTTCATATAATTAAATTGTGCAAATTCTAAATTTATGACAAATAATGTTATTTGGTTTCTACATAAAAATAAAACCGAAAATATCCACGAACTACTGACTTTTCTTAAAAAAACCTTAAAAATAGAGTCGATTTTTGGGCCTATAAACGAAGTACAAAATAAAAGTAAATACAAAAATGATCATAATATTTTTTGTTTCTCTAGCCGCGAAGTATCGATCTATAAAGATTATTTTATGAATTTCCAAAAACAAAAAAATCGATCCACCCTAATTGTCAATATGATAGATAAGGTTCACAAATACATCAATTCATTTTCAAATAAGCAGAAATATTTGTACGTAGTATTTGGTACCTAGTATTTATAATGTACAATTCTAAATATATTAGAAACTAAAGTAGTACGTTAGTAACGTATTATTTTTTAGTATTCATTCAATTTTAAATAAAAATACAATTGACTAGTATGTAAAATATTTAATTTACTTAAGTAGATATGTTATGCGAATATATTATTAATATTTTTTCCAAATTGCCGGCGGTCAACGGTCAATGAAGTGTGTTTTGGTTAACATTATTTGTAGTCTCAACCTCTTCGTTTTGAATTAGACTATTTATCATTTTTAGTGTCGATTCCCCGGATTCGATTTTAAGACAATTTGTAGTTTCAGATATACTTGTTTTCCTTTAGGGTGCAGGCGTACTTTTCACAATTTGTTCATAGTCTTATTTATTACATTAAAGGAAGACTGCATTGGCAAATTCGAATTTTGCAAAAATTGTATGTTATTTTTTATCTCGGAGAAATGTGTAATTGTGTATTATGAATAAACTTCACTTCCTCTTCTACGCAGGCTATAGCGAATACACGTTTTGATTCTTTTAAACGAATTCAAATAAACTGTTACAAATACTAAATACATTTTAATAAAGTTAAGATTTTTTTTATTGTAAACCTTACGTTGCCACGAAACTAGAGTAAACCGCTAGAGTGCGACGTATGGAAATAATTATTACTTTGTCAATATATTTTGTAAACGCAGTTAGAAATACGTGGTTTAATTTTTTCGGTTTATTAACAGGCATGGTGTATACATATACAGTCAATTTCAATCGCCTGGATTTAATTCAAAATTTTCTCATTGAATTCATAGGCATTTAAAAGTTTAAGGTCATATTAATTTTTAATTTATATTTTTCTATTACAAGTAGTTCCTCTTACACATTTATATTTATTTTACAAGATGAACACGGCAAATAATTATTTCGTTACCTTTTATATAAAAAAAGTTATGCCTGTTTTTCCACAATCACGAATTCAATGACCCCACTCTGAATTTTGAAAGGGCAAAACTTGGAAACTAAAGGATAAAAAAGAAAACTGATGGTGGTTAAGCACTTCTGCCACCATGAAGTATATCCTCAATATTTTTCATTCAAATCAGAAACCATGCAGCACACCCGATTTGTTGATTTCACCTGGAATGACCCTTTACTATTATTTCGTTCGGTTGGTTGGTCTTTCTTGAGTGAAGTCTTTTGATTTCTTATGATTTTTTAACACTTTTTTCCTAAGTTTTCAGCTTTGTTCAAATGGGGAACAAAAGAAATAAACGAACACTGACGTCGTCTATACCAAGAAATAAAATAAGGTATGTGCGTTACAACCCGCAAATGGTAGATATATAAACCCCTATTATTTCCATTTGCAGGTATAAGTATTCTTTTTTTATAGGTATATAATATACACGGTGTTACGCGAGCATTGCGAAAGATTTTAACTATGCATTCTAGACATCAAAATAAACATGTAATAAATATTATGAGACCTAATAATGTCAATTCCACCAAAAAAAAATTTTTTTTTCTTTATTTTTTAGGGCGATTTGAATACTTTTTAACATTTCCAGTATTTTTTATCATAACAACAATTTGTTTAAATTATTTAGTTCAATTGTTTTTTTTTAGGTAGAGGTTATTTCGTCAAGTCTATTCGTATTTTTTGATTGTCAGGCAAAAGGTGTGGTAATATTAGAACACATTGTGGTAGCATTGTAATCCAAAAGAGTTACGTCGAAAAACTTATTTCGAAAAAAGGTTGATTATCTCTGAAACCAAGCCGAATCCAGGACATTTTATATAACATTAAAGACTCTAAATATGGTCAGGAATCCAGCATTAAAATCTTTCGGAATGCTGACGGTACACCGTGTACAGACAGGGTGGAAATTATTTTTGGGTCAGTGAGCAGCTACCAGATCCAGAGTAGCTACGCGAAAATGGTCTTATATGACCTTCCTCGATTTTAAATTAATGAAAATTGGCGTTTACTGATTTTGGTAAAAACATACAGGTTGCGAGAAAATTGTCATTTTTGATAAACTTTTTTGATGCCAATCGATCCTGTTTCTGTTCAGGATCAAAAGCTTGTATGGGAGCAAAAAAATGTCTCTCTCTCCTATTTAAGAGCTTTGCTCTTGTCGGTGTAGCTCAAAGCATGCTCTCTACATTCCTCGATCCCAAGCCATCTCTTTCAGGTTTTGATACGACGTGACTTTCACGTTCTCCTTGATTTGTTCAATGTAATTTCTCCTTGGTCTTCCTCTTCCACGCCTTCCTTCAATCTTCCCCTCAACTATGCATTTTATGAGATTGTCATGTCGTATCAGATGGCCCAACATCCTACCTCTTCTGTTCTTTATAATGTCCATAAATTGCCTCTTCTCCTTAACCTTGTCTAACACCTCCTCATTCGTCACTCTCCTCCAAAAAAAATGTAATGGCTAGAAAAGCCGCAAATCGAGATAATGAATATAGCTAATGTTTCCACACAGTATTATTGTCATTTAGCATAGGAGGACTAATTATCGTGACAGATGATGCAATTAAACTTTCACTTTTTTTCCATAGTAAATGTATAAAAACAGCTTTCTTGAAATTTTGGCTTTTTTATACATTGCTATAAGTTGACCCCTAAGAAACTATTGGTACTGGATGGCACGAATGAAATCGATTGACATAAAAAAATGAAGCGTGAAAAAAATATTTTTTAACATTCATACAATTTGTATTAGCGCAGCTTGGTCTAAATGGCGGGAGGTTACAGGAGTCATCTGCGATCGCAGAATACCACTTAGACTCAAAGGGCTAGTGTATAAGTGCATTATCCGCCCAGTCCTAATCTATGGCGCCGAGGCGTGGCCGGTTCTCGGAAGGCACGTTCAGGAGCTTCGCGTTACAGAGATGAAGATGCTGCGATGGATGTGCGGCGTTACGCGTGCTGACCGCATTCGAAACGAGTACATCCGTGGTAGCCTCGGAGTCCGTGACGTAGCGGAGAAGCTTCAAGAATGCCGTCTTCGGTGGTTTGGTCACGTTTGTCGTAGGCCACCTGATTACGTAGGAAACATATGCCTTAACCTAGCCCTTGACGGCCCCCGACCCCGCGGCAGACCAAAGAAGCGATGGCTAGATGTCGTGAAGGCTGACATGAGTGTGAATGGGCTTACAGTAGAAGATGCCCAGGATCGCGTAAAGTGGAGGAAATGTAGCAGGAAAGCGGACCCTGGCAAAGGCCGGGATAACGATAGGTAGAAGAAGAAGATTCATAAAATTTGTATGGGAATATTGGGAATTTTAAATCTCGATTTGTGACTTTTCTAGCCGAAAACTTTTTTTTGGGTCTATACAAGCTTTTGATCCTGAAAATAGACAGGATCGATTTTTTTTCTAGCCGGTAGACGTGTCCCACTGCTGGGCAAATGCCTCTCCCTCAGATCTCCACAGCACCCGGTACGGTGCCAAGTCTGGCCAATTGTTGGCGAAGGCGTCCAAGTCGTGCCGCCATCTCCGCCTGGGCCTGCCTCGTCCCCGCCTAGTTTGCGGCATCCACTTGGTGGCTGTAATAACCCACCTTTCTGGATGCATGCGGTAGACGTGGCCGGCCCAATCCCACTTTAGCCTGGCAGTATTTTCACCACGTCAGCTATGCGTGTTTTGGAGCGCAGCGTAGTGTTCCAGATCCATCCTCGTTACACCTAAAATGCTGCGCTCCATTGCTCGCTGCCAGACCTTCAATTTGGACGTATGACTTTCAGTGAGTGACCATGTTTGGGCACCGTAGGTTAGGACGGGCAGGGTACACATGTCGACTAGTTTGCGCTTCAGTGACATTGGAAGGTCGCCCTTCATTAGCTCTTTCATGGACCAGTAGCTCTTCCAGGCATTTTGAACACGGCGTTAAACTTCCTTGCTGAAAGAGACTAGCTGGCCCAAGTAGATATACTCATCGACATAATGTATCGTCTGCCCGTCTACCTCGACCCTATGTTTCGTGCCGTTAGTCATCACCTGAGTCTTTGTGCGATTCATATGAAGTCCAACTTGAAGGCTTGCGTTATTCAGGTCTTGGAGCATTAACTGGATCGATAGGTATAAAAAAAAGTTTGTCAAATGTGACAATTTTTTTTCTCGCACCCTGTATGTTTTTTACAAAATCTGTAAACGCCAATTTTCATTAATTTAAAATCGAAGGAAGGTGTTCTATGACCATTTTCGCGTAGCTACTCTGGATCTGGTAGCTGTCCTCACTGACCCAAAAATAAGTTCAACCCTGTATGTGTGTAAACAATAGATAAGTGCGAAAAAATGGTCATTTTTGACAAACTTTTTTTATGCCAATCGATTCTGTTTCTGTTCAAGATCAACAAAAAATCTACTTGGATTTTTCTCTACTCTTATAGTATGTTAAAAAGACGCGGAAGATGACCTAATAAAAATGTACTTGGTTTTTGGCGGAATTACCCTGAAGCCAGATCTCCTATTCTAGTAGTACTTACAGTTTGAGAGTAAATCGTCTATGACAGACGGCCATGACGAATCTATAAGGTTTCCGTTTTTGTCATTTTGGCTACATTATGGACACTTTAAATCGTCCTATTAAACATATTGTGAAAACACAAATCAAATTATTTATTAACTAAATATTTTGATTTGTACTTTTAATTTTTCTCTAGTAGTCACACTACTTAATACTATATAAATTATAAATATTAGATGTCATATACCAAAGAAAAACGACCAAGATCACCTATGTCCGAGGTGGGGATTGAACCCACGTACTCAGCTTTCGCGGCTGATGCCTGTACCCCTCGGCCACTCGGTCTTAGCAACCACCGGTCAAATTTCTCGGGTATATGCAATCCATTACAAGGCTAGGCGCCTTTGACCATTCTCTAAGGGCAATCACTAACTACATGCCTGCACCTCCTATTTAGAATACTTTACAGTTTTCTAGAATAGCTAGAGAGAGATGGTGCTGCCATCTATTGAACATATTGTGAAAACACAAATCAAATTATTTATTAACTAAATATTTTGATTTGTACTTTTAATTTTTCTCCAGTAGTCACACTACTTAATACTATATAAATTATAAATATTAGATGTCATATTCGCGGCTGATGCAGGCATCAGCCGCGAAAGCTGAGTACGTGGGTTCGATCCCCACCTCGGACATAGGTGATCTTGGTCGTTTTTCTTTGGTATATGACATCTAATATTTATAATTCGTCCTATTAAATTTTTTAAATGAATTATAGAATTAATGGACGATTTATTGTTTTAGAGCAAGCGATCCTACTAATGAAACGCAGTCAACGAGTCTACCCCATTAAATGGGGCAACGGAATTCCTCTGGCAAATGAAACCGCCTCAGACAATGTGTAAGGACACAGCTTTCTGCTAGTCATCGATTTCTAAGAATGAACCCAACAAAAGTACAATAAGATGTAATAATAATCATACAGTATATTATGATCATCCTCCAGCTCCTCATCAAACCCGCACTATTACACCATACAGTAGTTTTGTCACCAAAGGCATACTAAACTTCAGCTCAATTGGGCCTATAGATACCTTTCAATTCTTCATCAGGTCAGGTTCATCTATTGTATTGTTATCGAAGTTAAGTAAGCATACTTCTCCTCTCACCACAATCGGCCCACCAAAATCTGGTTCAATTAATCGTTGCAATATTTGTAAGCATACGTACATAACGTAGGCACAGCTACAAAAGTCGGTATGTGTTTTTTTTTGGTTTTTGGATTTTAACGCCATTTTGAACCTTTCTAGAAGACTATCTATGTATAATAGTTCAGGATTTATGAAATTTATCATCATATCATCATCATCAGCCTATGATAGTCTACTGCTGGACTTAGGCCTCTCCTTTTAATTACGCGTGTGGACGCATAAGGAAGCAATTGCCCATAATCGTCACGCTGGGCAAGCGGATTGGCGATCGCAGTAATGTGTCCACTATGATGACGCTGCTGCCCATCATCAATCTTTTATCAAATAATGGTCAGTGACACTTCAATCCTTTAGTCGACTCTTACGACACCCGCAGGAGGAGTTGGGGTGGTGACAAATGTATTCTTATTGCCGTCACCACACGGCCAATGAATTTTAGCTATGTGATATCATACATTAGCGGGTTGGATTCCCGATTCGAATGTAGCAGGTTCGATTCCCGGTTTAACCATGAAATAATTCAAAATGCAATTCAACTTGTTTTTGTAAATCGAAATAATGTCTTCTTTCAGTAAGATGTTCATTTACAATAATTAAGGTATTTTTTCTCCGACCTCGCGATATTTTTTTTTCATACAATTGTTTTTCAAAAAAAATTAATGCTGTTTTATTTAGTTTTAAAAATAAAAGGAATATTCTTTCAGTAAAATATGCTGAGGTCAGTGCGGCTAAGTCCGGCAATTTATATTTTATTTTGAAGGAAAGTCCGTCATATGCGTCTTATACTGTTCAATTAGGATCGGAAATCAGTTGGTGGACGGACTTTCCTGATAGACGGTCTTACCCGCATTGACCTTATCTATGATATTTAAGGTACTTTCCCTCCATGTGGCATCGCCGTGGGACGCCCTGTATGATCAGTACATACGAGTACAGGCTGCTCGCGAGCATTGCGAGTTACGACATATTTTAATGCTGTATTCCTAGCCATAGTTAGAGTCTTTAATGTTATATGAAATTTCCTGGATTCGGCATGGATTAGAGATAATCAACCCTTTTTCAAATAAGTTCGAGTTGTGATAATACTGATAATAAATACTCCAATATTTAATGCCCTCGCTGGGATTTGAACCCGGATCTTCCAGCATCGTAAGCACATTCACTACTAAGTAGGCTACGGAGAAGGCTGACTAATAATATAACTTATCTGACTCTTTTATTATAGGAACCAGGAGCTGCCAGAGGAAGAGCATGAATTTATTATAGAGAAAGGTACTAGTCATGTAAATAGTCCAATTACAGGGCGACGGATAATGAATGTACAATATTTTCTGGATCAATTAGCTAAGATCAATGATCATGGCCCATAATTTGGATGTATTTTTTCTTATATGAAAATTAAATCTGAAAAATGAAAGGGATTGCACTCGAAATTCAATTTTCGGTGTGAAATGTGCAAGAGAAATTTAATGTCAGTTCTGATGAACGCTCAGCGATGATAGTATGGATGTAAACCATAAAGATGTTTCAGCTATGATGTCTATGGGATCAGGATTTTCTCATTAGGAAGTGCTTACTTCTAAATTTAAAATGCCTGGCCTTACTCCTAAATTATATTTGGCAACTCAAAACACAGTTTGAGAGTGGTGAGAAAGAGTAGCAGCATATTGTATTTCCAATGCCGCCAAAAAAAACAGACTGCAATAATATCTCAACGAAATGTTATTTTTTTAAGTAGGTAGTAACACTACGATGTACCTATATAAAGTTAAATATTTGATCCCATATACCACAGAAAAAATATCGATGCTTACCAACGCCAGAGGTGGAATTTGAACCCAACGTCCTCAGCTTTCGTGGCTGATGCTTAAACCACTGGAGTGGCCGAGTGCGGCTCCAAATCCCACCTCTGGCGTTGGTAAATTTCGATATTGTTAATTTAGTACCTATATAATGACATCAAATATTTAAATTAGTGAATGTCATAATTTTTTTAGGATCTACTTTTTTCTTTTAACTGTAATTCTTCAATTTACAGTTGTAATTGTGTATAATAAATAATAAAAGTCTTAATGTTTTACCTATGTGCATTTTTATTTTTATAATTAATGCAATTTAATTTAGTAAAATAAGCTCCCTAAAACCTGAACTGCTGGTAAGTCACATAATAATTATACAGATGTAATGCATAACTCCATTCGTTTGGCTTTTCATGGAAACTACTTCAAACATTACACCGAAGCGAATTCTGTAAATGTCAAATTAGTATGGACTCGCAAATGGGCGTCGTTGGCACTGTACATGTGCAATCGTTGGTGGACTCTTGTGCGTTTGACGCACACAGCAGTGGGAGAGTTGAATGTCTACGCTTCATAAAAGCTGGTGGTAGTGAATACTTAGGGCCTATATTCAACAGTATCGTGTTCCGATCAGAAAAAATAGTTTTTTTTTTTATTATGGTGGACTAATGGCTTGCCTTACAACCAGTTGGTCAAACAGGCATACTCTCGCACCAAGTCAATTTTGTTTTCTCTTACTATTATTTTCTCCGCGGATTATTTTCTCTTACTATTTCCTAATCAGAATACGATGCTGTACAGTCGCCATCTGATAGCATGCTCAGATATTTTTGAGTGCCGTGGTCGCTCGGATATATCTGATGGTGACTGTAACAAATTGATTGATCTGTATTGAAAATCCATTTTCAGTACAGATTTTTGCCGCACTAGTGCGAGAACTATTATACCTATAAAAATATTTTTCATCACACTTGCTGTCTAAGCGCGCCATTGCTTGCGCGCGTAGCTGGAGTAATAGAAAAGGGAAATTCCCTAGGGAGTAATAGAAATGCCAGTACGTCATTTAATAATATTATGTCTTAAAACTTATTTTTTGGTTGGCAAGTGTGATGAAAAACATTGTATGCATCACGGTCGGTAAGCGGAATACTAATTCGAGTCATAAAAGCCCTCCGCCTAATAGCGTCGGGCTTCTAACACTCTCGTTAGTAATTCCGTACTTACCTCCCTTGATGCACAATGTACTATTACACGCATTGGTTACAAGCCCGATATATTAAATCTGTCTTTTGCATTGCATTGAGACGACTCGAAAAGACAAGGATAGTCTTATAAAATATATCCCTCTCTATCTTTTTTACCATCTAGTACTTTGACAAGTGTAATTTTTCAAAAGAGGTAGTGATAAATTACAAACTCGGCCGCTTTCATTAAAAAAATCACCAAGGGTCAATGACCCCGCTCGGTAAAATGAGGTAGTGTGCGTGAAGTGCGCGTGTGTGCGAAATGGGGAAATTTGACAGAATCTGTAAAATTTCCCACATCTATCCGACCCTTAAGTGGGTTCGATTCCCAGACGAGGCAAGTAATTTTTAGAAAGTCTATGAATGCAGAATTACCATCTTTAAAAAAATGTAATAATAATAATAAAGACTATAGGCTTATTTCAGCAAAATATCCTATCTACGATATATAAGGTACTTACTTTCCCTTCACGTCCCATAGTTTTGGGACGCCTTATATAGCAAAAATTAAAATCTGAAAAGCTTAATTACAAATAGGAAATGAATTCAATGCAGGAGTAGTGTCAAGGTAGTTCTTAGGATTGCTTGTAAATATTTGTGAACTTGAAAATGTTTACAAAATGTCAGAACTTTTTTAAGGATTCTGTAGTTTAACCCTTATCTCGACAGAAATAAGGGATGGTTGTGTATTCAAGAGTGTGAGGACAATTTCTGGATCGAAAACAATAAATAGAGTGGGTCAAAGATCTTGTACAGTATTTTGGACGTTATCAAATTAAGGGTTAAAGACTTTAAAGGTTTTTTTTTAATTTTTTTTATTTTTTATTTAAAGGTATTTCAAATACCTACTATCCAAAACGCTTAAGACAGGTATTTGGATAGTTTTCGCAATTTGCACATCTGTAACGTAGGTGTTTACAGTGTGTGGTTGTATAAAATGTTGTAACGTTTGTTTCCCGTGTTAACCCCGTAGGATCGCCAATGAAAAGGAATTCTGCATTCACACGATCCATTCTGGCTCACATCTCTGCCAACACAATCGTCTCGCTTGCGATACGTTATCGCGGCGTCCGCCCGCCCACACTATTCGTACATACTAGATACTACATGTGGACAATGTATGGAAGCCTGGTGCTTATAACGTTAAATAGATTAGGGTAAATCCCGGGTAGTTGGCGATCAACCATTAGGAGTGTCATTGAACTTAGACTACTGTATCCTGGCTTTAGAATACTATTTGAAATATCTGATAATAAACTATGTAGTATAGTTAGGTAATTGAATTATTTGTTAAGAGAATTAAATGTCTCGGCTCAACAGTAGCGTTTTACTCGGAACTTTGACCTTTTTTTTTAAATAATGATTCACTTCTCTTAATATTTAATCGTTCATCTAATGGGAATTAGACGAATGGAGCAATTGACGGACCATGGCTTTAACGAACTCTGGTATTGACGAACGAAGACCTCGAAGACGGACGTGGAATCAGACAAACATGGCAGAACTGACTTCGGACTTATTAATGACATCCTGAAAAATATATTTGTATGCTTAGACTTTGTACCACTCTAAAAGAATTATGGCCGTATATGGTGATATTGGTGATGGCAGTAAGAATACATTTGTCATCACCCCAACTCTTCCCGCGGGTGTCGTAAAAGTCGACTAAGGTCTATGTACAGCAGTGGACTGAGCTAGGCTGATGATGAAAATAATAAAACAAGCCTCTTTTACTAGCCGACTCTGTCATAAACAAGGAAGACAGCACGGCACTAAATCAAGCGTATTATAATATGCCCAAACATGTCAGTGTCAGCAGTGACGACGCTGTTGTTTTCTAACTTACCGACCACTGGAGTTATTTCATAGTAACTTGTTATTATGAAATCGTTGTTAGAATTAGTATTTTAGTAATATTTAACTGCCTTGTCAAAAACATTTTTTTTTCAATTTATTGAGTGTTTAGTATAAACGTCCCGCTTTGTCGTTTGCCATGAAGGCGATACATTTTTTTCTCTTATACAATTAAATCGTATAGCGCGATGCCGTAATTGGGTATAACACAAGGACCTGTATGCTTAGGCCGCGGTCGTACTGCACACGCCGCACGCAACCGACAACGTCCCGTCGGACGCAGCGTCTGAATGATGTATGGCGGGGGGACGCCGCACGCAGCGGGCGAAAACGACCACTCCCGAGCATTCCCGAACACACCATTCACCGGCTGCGTGCGATGGGACGTTGTCGGCTGCGTGCGGCGTGTGCAGTACGACCGTGGCCTTAGCACATGATTGGCGCGACAGTATCTCGCCGCGAGATAGTCTATCCGTCCCTCTTTTGTTAATATAGCTAGTGAAGGACGGGAGATCTATCTCGCGGCGACATACTGTCGCATCAATCATGTTCTGAGCCTGCTGATGTTTGTCTAAGTCTTATAATTTATTTTCATTGACATATTAACTCACATCAAAAGCCTTACACTGGTTTCGCCAGAGGCATATACTCGGTGAACAGCGGAAATGCCGGCTGCCATTTTTGGAAGCGTCGTGCGCGCATGCAGATATTAATAACTGATAATCGTATGCAAGCATAGAGTAAGTTATGAGCGGCTTGCCAAGCCACCCTTACAAGGGAACGCATGACTTCCGCGAGTAAGGCTGTGGTTAGAGCGGAGCGGAGAGCGTTTTCACAAACGGATGTAACTTGAAAATTATAGGTTGACTAAATCACCAAATTTTGTATCCCTTGACGACTTTTGAATCTTTGGTACATTAAGGTTTTATTTTGTGCAAGAAAGATTAAATAAATAATTAAATCTTGATGTACTTGCTTGCCTTGATTGCTGGTGTTACTCGTATAAAGATATAACCAAATTTTGTCTATATCAAGACTATGTTTTGGACTCTTTTACCCAAGTCATTATTTTGTTTACCTACCGAATAAAGTCAAGTAAAGGTAAACGAGAATTCGCTATTCTATCCCCCACTCTACGAAATCAACGAATCACGTTTTGTGTAACGATCGAATTTCGTAGAGTAGGAGGTTAGAACAGCGAATGCTCGTGTGGTCTGAATGCACCTTAATATTTCGCAAAAAAATATTAAATAATTAATATTTTCATTCCAAACGGCAATACTTGTATAAATATGTAGACTAGAGACTTTAGATTACCTAAGCGCTTTTGCCAAGAGTTAGCGGCGTGAGCAATCTGTATCGACTATGTAACTTACTGTCTGTCCCTCGCTCGCATCAATACCTACGCCAGTGGCGCCAGTGCCGCCAATACAAATTAGAGGAACAGAAAGTGAATGACACAAAACGTTAACGTTTCTTCTCGCGGCCTACTCTGGTAAGACTGGTAAGGACACTCACTACACTTAAGAGCAGAAGACCTATCGCGAATTGCGTAAATCGCAAATTTCGAGCATCCAACCCTGTCACTCCAAAGGTATATTGAAATGGCAGAGATCATTACTCGAGAACTACTCATTTCGAAGTTCACTATACGCTTTGAGCTGTATTTATAGCCCCAGCCTTATAAGCTCGATTGCGTTTGAAAGTGACTCAAATGTCACAACATCCATCGTGTGTCGTGACATTAGTATATTTATTAGCAATCAGCCGAATCAATTGAGGCATAAAGATATCGCCACGATGACTGCTTTGCCTGCAATTTCCATATGCATCAATAGCTCATTTACTGGGAGTAAATATGTAGTTGATATTTGGTAGAATTTTCCCTAAGTGTACCGTTGGTGTTTAGTCTGATCGCTTCACATCAGAAGCTGAAAAAAGTGACGAGCTTCTGATGTATTAGATGGGTGAATCAACTTTTTTTGTGTCTGTTATTGCCATGGTTACGGTCGCCTGAGTCACGCTGGTTTTATGCAGAATTATGCCACTTAATTTATGCAAACATGCATGAAGTCCATAGTAATAGATGGCCCATCAAGGAAAGGGTTTATTAACACCAGAAAAATGCATGTTTGCATAGTTTAAGTATCATAATTATGTATAAAACCAGCGTGACTCAGGTGACCGTAATCATGGCAATAACAGACAGAAAAAAGTTGATTCACCCAGATATCAAATTTTAAACAGACAGAAGAAGAACATTGTTAAATAACTATGCATCTGTATGAAACTTTACTGAAAAATACTAAACTGTCAATATTACTTCAAACTAATATGCTCTTTATGTATATTAAATAAGGTTTACCTTTAGTTTGATCTCGGTATCACACTCTGCATTCATTGCATACCGAACTCATACTAATTGGTAATTAATTGAAAGTGAACCTTTATGCGTAATCATTAAGGTTGAAACTTCAAATACGCTCGAGTTAGCTAGGTTATGAACGCTTTAGCTAGGACCCTACTTCGTTCCATTTCTAACGTCCTTTCGTCTATTTTCCTCTCTATCGCTCATATCTATTCGAGCAAAAGAGATGCAAATGGTCGATAATGTCTCTGTATTCGACCGGGCTGGAATCAGAAGTGGGATGTCAAAACTTTACCCGTCGCGGGTAATGTTATGAATTTGTGATCCGTTGATGGCTATACCTAAGTTGATGCTATCTCTGCTGTGCCCTAAGTTATGTGCGTTTTGTATGCAAATTTAGCACAGCACGAGGATGTTCGCTGCTGCCAACATGGAAGCATGACTTAAGGACAGTGATTTTATCGTTAGATTATTTGCTTGTCGAGAAATTGTTCTTTTGTTAGCATGTTTATTCTTCACTGTTCATCAAATTCTAATATTGAATTTGTTAGGTAGTTTGGTACTTTTATCCTGTTTACTCAGGTGTTGTTTTTAAAATTTACATGGCGCATAGCAATAATAAAATAAAAACTGTAATTAGAAATTCTGTAGGATGTCACAAGATAATATTTATTTGTTATTTACTTAAAAATGCGGAATAGATGCGCATCCGTTTATTATATTTACCGTAGTGATTTTGAATACCTTAGTATTTGAATTTAGTAATAAAGTGTGCCTGTTAAAACTAAAGCTTTATGCTTTACATCTATATGTAAGGCAGCTACGAATATCACATAGTGACAATATTAGATTTGAGCATGAAAGGGAAATACCTACTCTACTCGTATCTGTACTGTGTAGTCTAAATACAAAAGATGTATTCCACAAAAAAGTCCACCGATGTCCCGTACAAACTCGATTTTTCTCAAAATTGAGGCTTTATTGAAGTTCTCTTTCGTGACCAATGGAGTCAAAAATTGCTCTAAAAAAACATACTAACTCGGAAGAAAACTCAAATTATTGGAATTTGTACGCGTTTGTACGGCACAGCCCATGGAATGCACCAAAAGTGGTCGGATTACTTTTTGTCCTACTCTGTTACTAAGCTACTGGTTACAAGTGTTGTTACTAAGTTACTGGCCTTTCTAAAATAAAAAAAATATAGTCATCAAAAGTCTATTTACCCTTTGAGGCACTATTACTATCGCCTTAAGGTGCAAGGTAGTTCAAATCGGCTCTATTCATACAGTTCAGATATCGCGTTTCCATTTGCATCCATTATCCAACGAAGGGCCGCTATCGCCGCCCGTTTATGTCCCGCCATTCTCTGTCTCCCACGTATGCCTGCATATGTTCAGACAATAATACATATGCTAGTCTAGTCTTAGGTATTTCCCATCCCGTACTCGCCACAGTGGTCCCGGATATGAGGCACTGGTCTCACCGCGAGCTACTAAGGCACTGCTATGCTATTCTCTTATTCACACACTCGACGCTGCGTTCGTCAACGAGCTCGACGTCGAGACAGCCTTGTCTAAAATCCTAGCTGTTTTATTTGACATTAGGAATCGAGGCTGTGAGCGAGGTTGTGGGCGAGTTCGTCGCTGTTTTTCGTTAGCGAATACGAAGTTCATACATTAAACGTCAAACTCGCGACGCAATGTAGTTCCAGCTCACGCCGCATTCGTCGCCGAGCACTAGTGTTGTTTAAAGTACATTAGTGAATATCATTTTTAGGCTCGACGCTGCCGCAGCGCTGACACAGCGCTGACAGCAAGGCGGTTTCCTTAGTGAATAACACTGCTGAGCTAGAAAGCGATGACGATGACGACTATAAAGTTTATAGTCGTCATCGTCATCGCTTTCTAGCTCGCGGTGAGATCAGCAGTGTTATTCTATAAACACGAACAAAAGATAAGCACTCCCGTGTCTCTTTTATTTACACGGGAGTGCGTATCATTTGTTCGTGTTTATAGCCGATAGTTCATATCTTAGTAGCTCGCGGTGAGACCAGTGCCTAAAGGCATGCCTGACACGTGGAGAACGATTCCCACTGTCCGACTGAAGTCGGGTCGGCATCGGAGCGCACTTTTAATGTGCACATCATCCTATCACTGGAAATACCAGCTATCTGCAGAAATCAGGTTTTGGCAGAATTAATTTAATTTTCATGATCGGATAGCATAATACGTACACACAACAGCAGTATTTGCAGTAATAGGACGACATTATGTATGGCAGAAGCGGTAAAATGCGACTGGAGCCGATTACGATGTGAAAAAGACTCCATCCGATCAGAGAAAATCATATACATTTGTGTCGACGGATTCATGAAATGGTTATCTATGACTTATGTGATATACAGACGTAGTGCAAAATCCTTTCTCTTCGACTTTTCACGGAAACGCCCGAATTAATCTCCCTGTCTCAAATGTCTCAATTAGCTTCAGTGCAATATATAATGAAGTTCATTGTGACAGCAATATGGATTCGGATGTTTCTGTGAAAAGCCGAAGAGAAAGGATTTTGCACTACATCTGTACTAAACAAATTTTCTAAGTAGTCAGTTATTCTAAAGCATTAGATATATTTCTCAGATAAAAGCCATAATCATCTCAAAATTCTAACCGACCCCTGCTGATGGTCTACATCGCATTGTTTTGATTCCATCAAACCCATCTCAAACCCGTTCAATTGTCAAGAGGTCTGTCACACATATTATTCCTCGTACTCTTGACCGCTCGACGACTCTCGGAAGTGTCTATAAATATTTGGACAAGCTCTATCGAGACGGGCCCACGCCTTGTTACAGTTGTAACAAGGACGGTAGGTATTGCATAAAGAAGATCGGTGCAAGTAGTTTTTTGAATGTCCCACTGCTGGGCAAAGACTTCTCCCCACGATTCCACCGGCTAGTTTAAAAAAAAGGTATAATTACAAGGTGTAATCAGGGTGTAATCGCCCATAAATCGTTATAGTTAATACAGGGTGTGTATTTAATACAGGCGTATAATTTAATGATGATAAGTATATAGGACCCAAGGGACCTATTTTTCCATACAATATTAAGAATGTTTTTCTATACACAATTCAGCAAGCAAAGTATTGCATCCACAACAATTCACATACGTACCTAATTGGCATGTCATGTCAGTATTACTTATTGTGTTATGTCAAACTAAGTTGCAGAGTGCGATATCTGATGGCGACTGGCCATAAAAAAACAATATACCGAATTCATAGCTATATTTAAGAAAATTATTATACTTGTCAATTCTTGTGATCAAATACTGTAATTGGGTAATTTGTACACGCTGTATGATTAAATGCATAATTTTCACTAATGTAATATTGAGTAATTAGGGTACCTTTAAGTAAGAATTACCCTAGGTGCTAGGGTAATTCTTACAATTAGACAACTACTTAAATGTCTCGCACTATCGTTCCTTCCTTTGCCTCTTGATACGAGTAGGGTAAATAGTTAATATCAGAGATGGTAGTTAAAGAGCAAGTTTTGAGCTAACTTCCAGCCAGGGTTCCGCTCAGAAACTGCTGTTTTATGGGAGTTCAGTTTTGTATGGTTGTAGTTCTTGTATGTACTTACATTGTATTGAAGATACATAGGTGTCATTAATGTATTGGGTCAATAAAATTAGATTATTTCCAGGAATTCGTTGCTAGCAGACTGGAAATCATTTTAATATCCTTTATTTAATCCTAAAGATGAAAAAAAATCGTTTGTAATTTTTATTTGGCTCAACTACTAAACATACTACATTTCCAGCTAGCTGGGAATTAATTCCGCAAAACGTTTATTTTGGATCTGAATTACATGTCCTATATAGATTGTTAAATACACTCTTCTTTGTATACAATTATAGTTTTATTTTTGACATAATACAATCGGCGCAAAACGTCATAAATGATGAACAAGAACAATGTAACTATACGCACGCGAGTAAGTCCCAATCCAGTTTAATTAAACCTTTCTAACACGCCAATTTCCCGACTAAAGTATACGGGCCTATTTTGCAAATTTTTGTATAGAAATCGCTTTCAAATCGCCCAAGTGAATCGCTTGTGTGAACTGGCTCTTAAGGCGCATTCAGACCAAACAAGCATTCGCTATTCTATCCCCCACTCTACGAAATCAACGAATCACGTTTTGTGTAACGATCGAATTTCGTAAAGTAGGGGGTTAGAATAGCGAATGCTCGTTTGGTCTGAATGCACCTTAACGAATACAAACTGTATCTGTCAGCCTATTAGTTCCTTTGACTGCGTAAGCCATAACAACTGTAGAGGTTGCTGACGTGGTAGGCTCGACAACACACGACTTTAGTGGTTCTTGGCTGTCAAAGGGTTCAAATGTGAGAAAATCGTGAAACTTCAAGTCTAGATAGGGCCGAGAAACGTTGTTCAGAAAAAAAATGTTATATCGTTGTATTTATAAACCAATTAAATCATCTTGATCCCCTAGATCAGAAGTAAAATAAATAGGTAGTTATTTCGAGTTCTAAATTTCACACAGACTAGACGCCTAGAATCTCATCTGTCTTCCATATTTTATAGCCAATTATTTATAAAACCAAACAACACACGAACACATGTTAACAATTTTTTGTAAAACGCAACAAAATGTCCTAACTGATGCACAGTTTCTAAATGAAGGTGCCTTTTTGTAGAAACAGCACATTAATATTGTTAATATCCTGATATTTCGAAAAGGTACTAAACTGTATGGATTTCAATAACGTATGTGCCTTTTTCGCGCAAGAAATATTTGGCAAAGCGCCAGTTCTGCAATTGCGAGCATAGAGTAGTCTAATTTAATGTAGAACGAAAATTACTCGGCACCGGTGGGATTGCAAATTATCTTCGTTTCTACCTATTTTCCATTTTCAACAAATTTATCGTATATATTTTAAACTTTCTCACCTAAAATATAAAGGTATACAAGCAACAGAGTGATTTTCAGTATGCAGTGCAACTTTTTGTTTTTGGACGTATCGATAAGCCACACTTAATGCAGTAGACAAAGAAAATCCGAAGTTTTGAAATGATTTATAGTTGTAGGTATACTTGAGAGCAATAAAAACTTTATTCATTTCGTATAAGGCGGGGAACTACGAGTATAGATTTATATAGATACCAAATCCTGCAGCAAAGCAAGTCACCTATAATCCTCAGGATTTAAGTACCGGCACAAAACATAATGTACGCAGCGACACTGCATAAACTCATAGAAAGCAACCAGTTATTACGCATATAAACACCATTGAATATTTACAAGTGTCCCGTCTGTACATTGTCGTCGGGCTATTGAACCCAGAATAGGGTTGTCGGATAAATACGCGATGTTTTAAATTAAAACGGTAACCTTTTTACTGTTATTACGAGAAAGTAATAAAATAATAGACTTACTTTTATATTTTTTGTTTTGAGGCAAAAATAACAAGTTCTTAGACAGACTTTTGTATATCAAAGAAAGCAGTTTATGGGTCGAATACAAAAAAAGTACATAGTTAATGGCTTGCATTAAAACAAAACTTATATACCGTGAAGTTTTGATTGTTACATTACGATGTTATCCATATAATTTGTAAGACTAACTTTTGTAACCATGGAAACGATCTTGATGTGTCTCTTCGTTGAGCCCTTAATTACAATATTTTTGAAAACAACCCTTATTATTTGTTTGGGAAATAAATATAAAAATTGTGACGACAAATTACATAAAGACAATGTTTCCGAGATGCGTCCATGTCAACTTCTGTTGCGGACAGTTTTCATGGTCTCTAAGGTCTCTTACTCTTAAATCCAATAATTGCTAGAGACGTTTTGAAACTTAAACAGTTTTTAGTGTTAGTTAAAGTAATTAGAAGTGATTACTTGATTAGGCCAGTACTTGATTACCTATACTGGTACTTGCGTATTTTTGTATACCTATTAACATTTAATTCAACATTTGTTTAATATTTATGTCTGTTCTTCTGTGCCCAATTGTGGACGTGTCATGGGCAGGAAAAAAAGTTTTTGTTAAATTTAAAACATCACGTTTCCAACGAATCCTTTAAAACTGAAAAAATCTACGTGTCAGAATAATTGTGACGCTTGGTAACCCTAATCTAGAATATCTCACATGTTTTATGTCTAATAAAACTCGTCGAACGTAATTTTTTGGCTCGATTCTACATTCTTTATTGAGTCTTGATTTATTACTATTCTTTGTAGAAAAACTGTTTTGTTATGGCACATCGCTAAATAAAATTTTGTGCTGTTCGGAAAAGGTTGATTTAATCACAAAATTATAATAAGTGGTGAGTTACAGTCAAAGAAAAAATAAGGTGTACACAAAAATGTTCAAAGATATGTCCCAGTGCACTCTAATTCTGTGTAATAAAAACATCGTCACATATTTATGACTGGATTCTTTCGATACTTCTTTTTGAACTTGACTGTACAAAAAAAATGTAATTAGGTATCGTAAAACTTTCTCATTGAAGTTCATGACAATCCGTTTTAAAAAAGATTTTTTTTAATGCATAATTACAAAAAAATTAATTACGATTGGCGGACTTAATGCCTTAAGGAATTCTCTACCAGTCAAACAGTATCGTAATATTTGGTTTCTTGACTTTAATATAATTTTCTCTGCTTAAATATTCCGCGCCAAACGAAACCTTAGGTTGTATAAAAAAACATACATACACTTAGGTATACTAACTTGGTAAATTTCGAGGGTTTCTCTTCCTATAGTCTGTACTTTTAGGGTATTTCAATAAATACAAAACAATGTAAGCAAAAGCCAATTGAGCGTAGGTCGGCTCGTTCAGTGACAGATCCTGGTGTTTTGGTATTTGGTTGGTTAACCAATAAATTATAATATAAGTACAAATTGTTTGTTTACCTTTATTTAATTACACTACAGACTATAGTTAGAGTAAGCAGCACATAATATTACCAAATAGTACATACTGTAGCGAAGCTCAATTAAATATTTGTTGGACTAGGTAAGGTACTGTCTGCCCTGAAAGTAATGCAGGAATCTAGATTATTTCCACCTGCAAATAATAATAGGTAGCCCAGGTCAAAATAAACTCGCCTTGTGAATTGACTTGTTTTCGGCAATGAAGGACTTAAAAATGTCATAGAAAATATACCAGTCTGACAGTTCCGACAAGTTGATCTCTGCGTGGAAAAATTACCTGTTCTGTTGCCTTTATTGCCCTTGTATATGGGTCTAGATCTAACTATTTAATTGTAAATCTATCTTTATTGCACATCAATTACCATTCCTGCTCACATATGGTGGTGTTAATAGAATTGCATTCGGTTTTCTTCCTTATACGCGTATTTTTTTAATAATTGAATAAATTGTATTACATATGCGGCATTTAATAGCAATGTCGTTTTACGAAGGCGAAAATAATTAAAAATAGGACGCAATTCGTTTTGTGCGTTATATTTTTACTTAGTAGTTATTTATTATGATGTATGTTGTGACTCGGATGTTTTTATTACCTATTTGTAGTTATTTTGTAGGTACTTGTATTTACATCGACTTGACTGTACACGTACAGTCAACTAATTGTAATCCTAGGCCACTCAAGAACTATGTCGAAGTGACGTTGGTAGTCAGATTGTAAGTAATGTCTTACTATTCCTCACTTTGAGATGGTTCTAGAGTAGCCTAGGGATCAAATTGGCTGAGCGTACAATTGTACACACATAATAGTTATATAGTATCAGTACCTAATAATTATATAGTATCAGCCTTCACTGAGTAATATGTCATTGCTACATATTAATAATTAGACGGAAATAGCGACACGAACCTTCAACTTCCGGGATAAACAATATGATTTATCTATCGGATACAGTACGGAAGGGACGACAAGGATTTTTAGCCAATAACTTTGCTTTAAGTAACTAAAAAGTGAATGTTTGTGGCATAGGACAGGCACAAAGCAGTTGAGTGAAGTAAAATGATACGTGATACAAAATATAAAGTTATTTATATTCCAATATCATTTACTAAGGAATCGACTTGCCAAAGCAAAATTAAGGCATTCAGATAATAATAGATGAACCAAAATGTATGGAAATGTCTTATGTTGTACCAATTTGTACCATAGGTAGTATTATAAATTATCTATGTAGTCAGTTCTAATATTATTTGTGAAATTTCAATATGTATTTAAATAAACTAAAGCAGGAAAAAATAATAACAGAACGGCTACTGTACCACGAGTTGGGAAGTAAAGGATACGTAAGGTTTTACTCGATACATGATGCATTCTATCGCGCTCGCACTGACATAATTCGTCGATTGTAATATGAATTAATGTAACCACCAAAATGACGAAATTGAGTTAAGTATACCATTCGACTGCAAATTTCCTGCTCTATCGAACGGTGTATATAAAATATTGATATCCAGAAAAAAATGTCGAATATGTTAACAAAAACTTTGCCATTTTATTAGGTTTCTACGTTTTTTATTAACGTACGTAAAGGTTTCCAAAAATCATAGACAATATTTTAACGTAAGTACAATTTGTAAGTACAAAACATGTCTTTCCTAATGTACTCACCATATTCTTACAAACGTCACTGCTGTAAGCGCCGTCTGCATTGTATGGCTCATAAGCAATTCGGTTTCAATTTGTGAATTACACTAAATTCCGAAATCCACTTTTGATGATTTTCATTGATTTGTTAACGTATCTCCACATTTTTTTGAAAATATTTAACGTAAGCACCAGTCATTTCCTGAACTATAAGTGTGGTCGCAGTTAGTAACTGTCTATCAAATAGACCTCTCAAAAATAAAACAAACAAGTTAAACATCATTTCAATAGGATATTTAACTAAAAAGATACAACATACTTTATGAATGTCCATTTCGTTTTTTGGCCCTCCTGAAAAGTCGTCATTTGGTGGTTACATTAATTCATATTACAACTGACGAATATTAGAACGAGCGAAATGGCCTGTTTTACGAATCGAGTAAAATCTAACGTTACCGATACTTGCAAAGTCATGGTACAGCTACAGTACATATGACACACCTATCAGTAATCATCCAACTCACGCAAGCGTGATTTATTACGGCTAGTTATTTTTCATAGCCGAGTTCAGAAACATGTCTACATATTTTCACTTGTTTCGTTGGATTTCGGTACAAAATTGTATACATATTAATAGACACAACTGGCACTCAAAGTGACGCAAGCTCGTGCCGAGCTAAATTAACAGTCGATTAATTTCTGACGACCATGATATGTTTTTAGGGTTCCTTACTAGTGTGATGAAAAATAGCGGATTTCTTTTCCGTGCACTAGTAGAAAAAGAAAAAATATAAACAAATATGGCTGACTTTCAGTAGTATTTGGTGTCTTAGACACGTTGTGTAACACGTCCGTAGATTAACACTTTGAGCGCGGGGAACTCCCGAGGAGAGTTCTCTGTGGGAGGTTCATTTTCGCTACAAAGCGGAAAAATCACGAGATGGGCTACGAGCGTAGCGCGTAGCACTCGTCCGCAATGAAAGTGTTAATTTTCCATACTAATACATAATAACGTTAATTTAATACTAATAATTTTATTGAAAGATGTATGTGGACTCAATGTTTAAGGGTTTAAGTTAGCAATAAGAACGAGATTTTGATCTGAAAGTTTATGATTATGGAATAATGCAAGTTTTTAGGTTTGTTTATTTTTTTTCATACTGGCGCACGGCTTGAGTCTTTGGACGCGAACCCTTGACTCTCGAGGCTTAACGACTTATAGACTGAAATAAAGGTTTCTTGCATCCATACATATTCAAGTCTCAAATATAATGGGCTCTAAGACAGTCTATCGTCGAGTCTTTGAATCTCAACATGAACCCCGAAAGGGTATAAACTATTACGAAGACTCACTGTCCGCCCGTCGAATGAATCCTGATATATCTCTCTATTTAAATAACTTAGGTAGTTGACATTTTCACAGATGCTGCATTTATGTTGCCGCTATAACAAAACATACTAAAAAGATTAAAACGAACTAGATATGTAAGGGCCGGGCGCACAAACAAACGAATGGTTAGCTTTATATTATGTCACTAACTAGCGATCCGTCCAGGCTTCGCATGGGTACAAATTGATATTGGTACCTTCCTCGTGAATCATTCTATGTATTAAAAAACGAATTAAAATCCTTTGCGTAGTTTTAAGGATTTAAGCATACATACATAGAGGTATAAGCACATAGAAAGCGACTTTGTTTATACGATGTAGTGAAGACAACAGGTGGACGCTTGAAATATTCACAGAATGGCACGGAACCCTTCCTTCGCCAACCCGCACTTGACCAATATTTGCCGTTGACATTATTACATATGGTGCTGGCGGTGGTGGCAAAAAGTTGCGAGTACTATTTATGAAGCATGTGTATCAGCACTGGTTTTATCTTTTAAATGTTGCCGGTTAAGGAAAACGAGTTTCCGTTTTTACAAACTCTTATCTAGTTTCACATGTCCTGATGTTTATTTGTTTGTCCGTAATCAAATCTTGCGAGTTCAATTTGATCGATTTCCCAGTTACTGAACAAGGTAAAATTGTAATATGTATGTCGTATGACAATGCAACATTTTTCTATATCATGGACTATGGAGCTGGCCTACTACCGCGAACTTCGGAATCTAGGGTTCCAATTGGCTTCTTTATCGGTCACAGACTTTATGTTAGGGGTGAATTAGTTCGCTTTTTACCCGCGATCTTAGTGTCTGCATCGCATTTTCAGGTATGTGAAATATCGGCGTAGAAAACATCATCATCATCATCATCAGCCAATTGACGTCCATAGGACATAGGCCTCCCCCAGAGAGTTACACAAAGATCGGTCGTGAGCTGTCCGCATCCATTGGACACCCGCAACCTTTACCAGGTCGTCGCTCCATCTTGTGGGGGGCCTTCCCACGCTGCGCCGTCCAGTGCGTGGTCGCCACTCGAGAACACGCCGACCCCATCGGTCATCGGTCATCGGTCGGCGTAGAAAACGAATAAAGTTAATTCATTGAAATCGAAAGTGTTCATAAGGCGTTAAGTATCATAAAGATCGCAATATATATCAGTATCAAACATCACACCACTTATAGCACTAATGTTTATTCGCGACCATTCAATAGAATCGTTGAAGTGTTTCGGCGAATCCTTGACCTGTCTAAACTATGCTACAAATCCAAGACGATTCTTGTCGTATATATAATCGCGAGCGAACTTTCGACTCGCTAGAACTGGTACAATTTGAGATGCGGTTACTTATACTGATCATACGGATTTACACTAACCAATGAGAGGTTTGATACATTTTCCGCCACTATGGGGCGGTGATACATATGGCAGCACTGTGGCATAAGGTCCAATGAATTGTCAAAATAAATACGCGAATTCAATTTTCCATATATTTTTGGTTTTCATTTATCCTTAAAAGCATTATTTTATAAATATTGTTTTCTAAAAAGGAACTGTTACAAGTAATTTCCCATGAAATGAACAAAGTTCTAGTGATTTTCTTTAGTAGCAGTGACTTTGCGCCTTTGTTTACAGATTTTCAGTTCAGCGAACGTTTTCTAGTCTTAATCCATTACATAATCAATAATCTTCCAAATACAATAGAATTTACAGATCTCACAATAACCCTTATAAACACTTTTTGAGCAACCGAGTAGTGAGATGTTGGAACAAACTCCCAGAGGACGTGATCTCAGCACAAAATGTGAATAAATTTAAAAATGACCTAGACAAGTACATCACATCTAGAACTTGACTATGGTTATAGTCACAATGATCACTGGATACAGGCTACATCAGTTTTCTAACTGCCTGCCTGCTTATAAAAAAAAAATTGATATTTTATGTTCAGTACCTAAGAATCTGAAAGCTGTTGCTGCTGGACCTCACGCCTACGGGGCGCCTCCTGGTGGCAGAAAAAATATCGAAAATCCTCATTGATACTTGTCATTTTGACAAGGTTCTAAAGTGGCGTAGAGATTCAATTGACAACATTTCATATTTTTTAGTGCTAGTTTTTATAGTCTGTTTTGAAATAAGTCAATATAAAGATACACGTATTTTTTTTATTTTTCGATTAAATTGCAGATTTGAGAAAATACTCTTTCATTACTACTTCGAGCAGAAAGAGCGTAAGTTACAAACGTCAAGAAACAGCTAAATGACGTCACAAGTGATGTTTCAAACACATAAGAAAACGACCAAAATCGTTGACAGTGTCACTGCCAAACACAAGAGACATTCCAACCGCAAGATTTTTTGGTTATAGTGGCAGCTCTGAATCAGCTATGTGACGTCACTTCCCCTTTTAACTATTATTACGATTTTTTACAAAAATATTGCGATAAAAAAATTTAAAAATATATTTTTGTGATCTCGAATGCGTGTATCTCGAAATGGTTTTCGATTTAGGGACATTGAAAATTTTTAAACGTTGTCAATTTGTTGACTATACATTCAGCGAGTTGGGAATCTAAACCAATTAAGAATCAGGTCAAAATTATGAGTAGTACTAAAATCGATCCAGCCAATGGTTACTGCATCAGTTTTGTGCAAAACTGTACTTACTACAATTACTAAGAACAGTAGTAACTTAATAAGTGTTGATTTTTCAAGAGTATTGTAACATTTGCGACATACTTACTCGGTACATAGTACATACATACACAACATACCTATAGACTAACATAGACGACTTAGTCGACAGTTTGTGCCGACATATCTACACTTCATTTTTGCAATATTACACTCATGTGTTTATTTACATTAAAATATGTATATGTATGTAGCATGTTTATTAGTGCTCATTCACCGGTTGGAATAACAGTGCAAAAAAAAGGATTATGTCTCTATAAGCATCATACATAGCGGCGTTTCTCCTTGAGACGGCTCAGCACAAACAAATACGCAATATTCGTCTTTACGGCACACACACACGTTATAAAATAATTTTCATTTTTCATACGTGACCTGCCCAGTGCAACAATTCATTCAATTGTTAGCACAACACATTATGCGTATTCGATACTTACTGAGTACAAATTGTATCGGAGGTGAGAAGGGGATAGCGGGGTATTCTGTTTGATACTTATACGTAGGGTAAAAGTGGTATAGGTAAACTTAAGTAAGTTACCTGTTGTACGTAGTAGTGATCTATTCATAGACAATACATGTTTGTTTAACATGCGAATACAAATAAAACAAATGGCTATGTGGATAGATTACAACCACATACAACAGGAGATTTTCTTAACTTTTTCACCTATGTAACCTGCCTAAGATATCGTCTTATTAGTGGGAAATTGAATTATTTTATTTTATGTAGCATTTCGTCACAGTAACAACAATATGAGGTTCCTAGCAACTTTCAAATTGATGGTAAAGGTCGGTTTACACCAAACGAGCGAATCCTCATTCCATACCCACTCTACGAAGCAGAAACCTATACTAACGTTTAAAGAACTACGAAATCAACGAATTTCGTAGAGTGGGGGATAGAATGAACATTTGCTCGTTTGGTGTAAACCCACCTTAATGTATGTGTACATTGTAATTACAACTATTTTTAAGTGGCGGTTTAAGTTTTTATAGGTTGATATGGACATTCATTACCGTGATGCATTGAAGAGGGGGTGATACTTGTGAACTAAAATTCAGGACCATTTTTGAAAGACAATTTAGTAAGCCGCACGGCTTCCATGTTTTATTTGTTCGTAGTTTTCAACTATTTCAAGCATTCTGACTGCTCGCTAGAGTTAGTAGGTACTCAAGTTAGTTTTGCCGTTTCCACATACTGTTCGGTTTATGTTACTCATTAGGAACCAGAATGCATGCACAAGGCCTGTGACCCGTCGATACAACAATGCGATTTAAATATTAAAGCCATTTTTAACCTTGCAACTGTGAATTTTAAATCTCTGTCTTCTGCTCACAATCAACCGTGGAGGTTACATAATGCTTTGAAAACATGACGAAAATTTTAATTTTCATTTTGACTGTTATTTTAAGGATATTATACACACGTAAAATTCTGAAGCAGAAGCTCGCCATTGTTAATTAATTGTCGAACTACCTTACAAAATCATTTTGGCCCTGCGACCATATAATGTAACGTGAGCTCAAAAATGCCCCCAAAAACTTGTCAAAACGGAAAAAACAACTCGTAAACGAGTGGCGCAGGCCCGGTTATTGTGGCAATTTGTGGTGGAGGCCTATGTTCAACGGTTGACGTCTTTCGGCTGATATGATGATGATGAACTAAGAAACTAAAGTCGCCATGTATGTCGTGTGCCGATGTTCATGGATAACTTTTTCGCCTATATTTCTATGATGGCAACTGTAGCACATAGATATCACACAGTCGACTGTACACCACATTAGTAACATGTTCACATCGACGTGGTCTTTCGATCCGGAATTAAGCTACAAAAACGTCAATACAAAATTCTTGGAAGGTTTTTGGTCTCAGATTCAAATGCACCAAAGAGTTCTTATATTCACTATTAAATAAAAAAAAAGTTACGTATTATTGTTTTCTGTACGATCTGTAAGTCCTTTTATTAAATGTTAATTGCAAATCCTTAAGATATTGGCATTTATAGCATGTCTTTGCTCTGCCGAGTGATAAATCAAAGTCGGCAGAATGTTAGGTAAGTACACTCAGGAATCGTGGATATAGGTCACACTCAATGTCTCACGCTGTTGTGGGAAACCTGAGCGAGTCGATGATTCATTGTTTTATGATGGAGCGATTTTTTTATTTATTTGGCAATATGCATTTCGAGTAGAATTTCCTTGGAACGACGATTTCGATGTTTTTTGTTTGCAGATATGGTCAAGTTGGCATTGGCACTTGGCAGGTCAATATAAAATTATGTACTCGTAGTTCTACAGTTCTAGAGCTATATGTATAGGCAAAATAATCAGGTATGAAAGGATGTTGATAATGATATTACCTACTAAATGGGTAATTATTAACATCCTTATTTTGGGCTTCAAATTATAGAATGAGTATTTTTAAAGTTAAGCCTTAGTTGTGTCTTGAAATTCCTCGAAAGATAATTATCATAATGATTAATCCTGTAATTTAAAGTTCTGTTAAGTCAGCCGGTAAACTGTAAAAACGTTTATACACCGTTATTGCCACCATTTTACAACTACATAACCGCAATCTACGGTCGCGACACGATAATTTCCTTAAATTAAACACAATAAAAACCCTAAAAATAGCACCTACCGCCTGCTATGTGGACCAATAAATACCATATACATACGCAGGTGGCATTTCGTTAACTTTTTTTATTAATATTTATTCGGGTAATAGTTTTGTAAACCGTCCTTGACTTGCGAAACTTACGCCTCCGCGGTATCGAACTCATTAACCAATTCAATAACCTCCCTTTCGTTCTAGCTAAAGCTCGGTAAGTGTGAATAGGACGAGAGATAAAGTTGTAATGAGGTGTTGTTGTCTCCAGCCAGTCTCTGGCGGCAGCGCGCGCGCCGCGGTCGTTGCGACGCGCTATTTCGAAATTCAAATGAACGAATTGACGCGTTCGAATAACGAATTTTAAAACAACGAAGTTTATCGATGTGTGTGAATGTGTTTTGTTTGAAGGTTCAGTGATATTTTTTTGATTTCGTGGTTTATGTGGCTGTCCCGATTTTTGGGATCCACATGCCATACCATATAAGTCAAGTTGTTTTATGTCTTCGGGTGCTGATGATTTATTATTATGTCTAATCGTTTTATGTTAAACCCAAAGTTATCCTTGTAACGATAAAAGTCGACACTTAAATGGCGATTTAGCCTTCTAAATGTCTAGTCATGTTATGTTACGCTTACGTCCACAAATGCATTTTCTAAATTGTGTTGTAAGTAGACTAATTAGTACTATCATGTGAATTCATGTGTGAATTATTTGACATATGCTATTATTCTTGCTTAATTATCCCGTCTGAGTTATCTTTATAGAGCAGGTATACAAAAACTAAGTCGTTTTAACGAAAACCAAATTTTCTGTTCTATGAAAAAAACGATCAATTGTACAACTACGATAATATAAATATGATAATACTAGGTCTTGTGACACCTAAATAATATTACTTTAATATGGTTCAAAATGTGCTCTGAGTAGCTCCCACATACCTATAAAATAAGATGAACCTAGTGACAACTTTCGTTTAGTCTTGGGCTCTTGGCAGATACAGGATTTCATTTCTCAAACATTACTTGGCTATTTTATTAATCCACGAGCTGGATTAGTCTCAAATAATACTGCTCGGGTAATGATCTGTATTTTGGGACTAATTAGAATTTCACTCAAGACGGCAAAAAAATATAAGTATGATATATATGATGATTTGATGATACACGAATATGACTAAGATCAATGCGGGTAAGACCGTATATCAGGAAAATCCTTCTTACAACTGGTTTCAGACCCTAACTGAACAGTGTAAGTAAGATGTATGTATATGACGCACTTTCCTTAAAAATAAAATAGGTAATACCGGACATACCCACATTCATCATCATCATCATCAGCCAATTGACGTCCACTGCTGGACATAGGCCTCCCCCAGAGAGTTCCACAAATATACCCACATTGATGATGATAAATAAAACACACTGACTATTTGCATGCCATGTGCTTGTGCATCCATATAACAAAAAGCAAAACTTTCAATTTCGCTCTTCCAAATTCAAACACAACAAAGACGCCGGCTAAACATGACTCAACGGCAGTTCAGAAAACGAAAGTAAACTGCGCAGACGCCGAAATAGACACGTTGTCTATGGTGCTGTCACTCCCGTATCTTTCCAAATGTCGAGCGAGTCTAATTCTGTCCGTGACTTTTCTCGTGTTAATGGCGAGGGTAACTGTCAAACTGACAGCAGAAATTTCCTTAAAATTCTTTCGTTTGATAACTAGCTTGTATTCCTTTTAAAGAAAATGTCTCGATATAATCGTATTTTCCAAAATGCTCTAAAGTAGGAATTTCGATAAATATGAAGATTTTTTCATAAGAACTAAAATATGGTTTCGTTGTTTTATTTTATTTATTTCAGTACATCCACATCATACGTATTAAGGTGCATTCAGACCAAACGAGTATTCGCTATTCTATCCCCCACTCTACGAAATTAACGAATCACATTTTGTGTAACGATCGAATTTCGTAGAGTAGGGGGTTAGAATAGCGAATGCTCGTTTGGTCTGAATGCACCTTTACAATCTTTACATGTTACACAATTATATTAATAGTTTTAAGTACCTACTTAGTTTCAGTTTCTTAGCCAATTTAGGTAAAATCTAAGTGCCACCGTCTCGTCTCATGGCATCTGGAAGAGCGTCATCTAATTATACGATTTATAAGCTGACAATGTAACAAATAAAACCTACACGGCCCTCGATTTTGTCTGTTTCTGAAACAAATATAAAAGTGTCAATCTCACTGACATACTCATTTCAAAGGTGTTTTCGATTTGAATGACATATGGTGATTGAAAAGAAAACCCATATTCATGCTGGCAAAAGATTTGGAGTGGAAGTCTGGCCAATATAAATGGAAGGGTCATGTAACACTAGTTTGACGTTTGACTCGAGTATTTGCTCGTACGCAACTATCAGGGCCAATGTGGACGCAGCTTTATTTAGACCGCTGACAGCTTCTCTGGGAAGAAAGCAGTTAAATTTAACTGCCACTGGCTTGACCGAAATAGATGTTTTTTTTGAGCTGGCGTTTAGGAAAGGGCATTTTATATGACAGTAGGTTTTATTGTGTAATTCCGTTTTATTTAACTTGAACATCTGCTTTTATACCCTTTTCATTAAATCGTCTTGGATTTCTTTTCCATTTTGTTTCATAGGATAGGCCGGTCCACAGTGGATCGAAATGAATAAAAAATGGACATTCGCATTTTTTTCTTGAAATCTTATTTTAATAAATGCTCTTCGGTTGGAAATGATGTGAGGAATAAAAAATGTTATGTAACATTTTTCAAAATGAGGCTTATTTTAAGCAGAAAAAAATAAAATGTGTTTCATTTGTATGAAACTGAAAAATAGGTATCTTATTGTAAGAAAACCGTTACCGATCCCGCTTTCAAACCTTTATAATATCATTGTCCTACTTTAGAACAGTAGAAAATAGTTAAAACCTTATCTCAGTAGGTGCCCGTTATTGTTTTGTAGTCCAATCAAAAGACAGTAAATGCAACATTTTCTTAGTTAACTATTTTTTATTTTCATTCAAAATACGGTATATTTATGACCATTTAGTATAAAAATAAAATATTTGTGACATTTTCGTACAGATAAATACAAGTTTTCCCAAGAAAATGGTTAAAAATTAAGACATTGAAATTAAACATTTATTGCGATGTTTTTACTAACTATGGTAGTAACAACAATTTTAAATATACTTGAAATCAACAATTACAATATAATTAAATATTTATCAAACGTGTTACTCACGTAATTTAAAGTCGATAATTGCTCGACATGCTTCGGATCCTCATCATGGAGTACCCGCGGCCAAAGCCCGACGTGCACTATGTCGCTGCACGTGGTCGCGGGTACTCCATGATGAGGATCCTCTAAATGGATCAAAACATGTCGAGTAATTATCGACTTTAAATTACATGATTAACCCGTTTGATCAATATTCAAATAATTATGTTTGAGTCTCACGTTAGTTATAATTCTAAAATAACAATGTAAGTTGTAAAAAAAATACATTGTATCTTAGATCTTTTTTATTCACCACCTTCTTTTACACTTTCAAACGTTTCTATATTTTCAGCATCATCACTGTCATCAGTGCTTATGTTTTCTATTTAATAAAAAGTATAGAATAAGGAGGTAAATAAAAAAAAATTAAAAGGCATTTTTTATTTACATATATAGTTATTGTTGATTTCAAGTATATTTTAGCTATATGTTTACTATAAATAAAATCACCGCAATAAATGATTCTATTTCAATGCAATTTTCTCATAAAAAATTGCATTTATTCTTAATAAAATATCACAAATATTTTATTTTTATACTAAATTGTCATGAATATACCGTCTTTTTAACGAAAATAAAAGAATTGTTAACTAAGAAAATGTTTGTATTTACTGACTTTTGATTGGACTATAAAACAAAAACGGGCACCTACTGAGATAAGGTTTTAACTATTTTCTACTGTTCTAAGGTAGGACAATGAGATTATAAAGGTTTGAAAGCTGGATTGGTTACGGTTTTCTTACAATAAGATACCTATTTTTCAGTTTCATACAAAAAATCCATTTTATTTTTTTCTGCTTAAAATAAGCCTCATTTAGAAAATTTTTATAAAACATTTTTTATTCCTCATATCATTTCCAACCGAAGAGCATTTTTTAAAATAGGATTTATAGGAAAAAATGCGAATGTCCATTTTTTATTCATTTCGATCTACTGTGCGGTCTTTAGGAAACATAATTGTGGGGTGTGGATGTATCTCGTTCTCTTGACGAAGACTGTCGTGATGCTCGATGACTCAGCTACCGCGGCTACCTCGGCTCAGGGACTTTATTTAGGGAAATGTTTAAATAAAAACACTTGTTTACAATTACAACATTACAGTAGGTTAAGTGTTAGTTGGTTAGTGAGCGCGTGATTAGCGCTTGATAAAGTGAGCGTGAATGCGTGAATGAATTGAGCCCTCGCGGATCGCGTGTATATATATTAGTTATCCCCACTCCGCGATAATCCGCGAGCGCCCAAAGTCGAGGGCATCTTAAGCCGCGTGCGCTCTGGGTGTTATAGCGTATAGTGTGATAGTATTTATTTAAATGAATTACATGAAATATACAATGGACAAATATTGTACAAAAAGTAAAGGAATGGGATTAATTTAATTGGGGAACAATCAATCTTATATCTAGTTAAAGTCTTAGGCTTAAGAATTACATACTAAGACAGACATTTATTTACATGTTATGAGCTACATAAGACAGATATTTATTTACATAGTATGAGCTATAAACGACATAAGACAGATGTTTATTTACATATTATAAGCTATATGCGACAATTCTCCCCCACGTGCGTCAGCACCGTCGTTGAACGGAGAGCATATAGGGATCAATCTGGAGACTGGGCGGCGGACTTCACCTGCGCGGGTGCGTACAATGGCTACTCTTACATGGCCATCAGGGCCGGGAAAGAGTTGTGCGATTTCGCCTCTAGGCCATGTACCTCGTGGCATTGAACCGTCTGCTATTATCACTATGTCGCCTGTGTGTAGCTTTTGACTTTTCTGGTGTGCGCTGGATCGTGGGAGTAAACTCGGTCGGTATTCTTTCTGCCAGCGTTTCCAAAAGTGGTCGGCGAGAGATTGCGCAGTCTTCCAAGAAGATAGGGATAAATTGCTGTCTGTAAACACTCCCAGCGGTGACATGGCGCTTGATCGTCCAAGAAGGAAGTGATTCGGAGTCAGGGCCTCGTCTTCGAGATCGGGATTCACTGGTGTGAGTGGTCGCGAATTAATTATGTGTTCGGCTTCTAGCAACAAAGTGTGCAGGACTTCCTCATGGGGCGCTTGTTCTTTGAGGGTTGTTTTCAGAGCTGACTTGACACTGCCGACGAGACGTTCCCAAGCACCGCCGGCGGAAGGGTTGCCTGGCGGAATCTTCTTCCACATTATGGATTTCTTGATTAAGAATGGCCTCATGGATTCGGGTAGACTCACCTTTGCTTCGGCGATTTCTCGTTCTGCTCCGTAGAAATTGGTGGCGTTGTCAGAGTAGAGAACGGTGGGAGTACCACGCCGTGCCATCATTCTTCTTAATGATAATATCATAGAGGATGCCGAAAGAGAGGCGGCAAGCTCTAAATGGACGGCTCTGGTGGTAAGACACGTGTACAGGACGCCCCATCTTTTCTCTCTACGGCGACCTATTGTGATGTGCATAGGTCCGAAGAGGTCTACCGCTGCTGCGGTAAACGGCGGTTGATTCGCTTGGAGCCTTTCTGGTGGTAAGTCGCCTACAGGAACCTTGAGAGTAGTTCCCTTATAGGTCCGACACCATTGGCATTTATTCGTTAAGTAACGAATACTACCGCGCAGTCCGATAATATAATAATTCTGCTTTAATTCGTTGATCACAGTCGCGTGGTTGCCATGATTGTACAGAACGTGATAATGATGAATCAGGAGCTTCGTGAAGCCTTCTTTGGCGTGCAAGACGGGTACGTGGACTTGCTTGTCAATTCTAGCATCGAGTATAAGAACTCCATTCTTGTCTAGTTTAACTGCAATTTTGTGTAATGCCGACCTTCTTGGTAGTGCGCGCCCAGCCTCCAGCAACTTGATTTCCTCAGCGTAGGATTCTTGTTGACTTCGTCGTATTAACAAGATTTCGGCCAAGTTCAAATGCCCCTTGTTCATTTCTGTTTCTATTTTCTTGCATAGCGGTTTGGCTTTAAAAGCCTCGGCGGCAATCAGAACTCTAGCCGTCGCTCGGACTAACTTTGAAAATTTAGAGAACCTATTTACGACTGGTAAATAATCGAACTTATCTTTTTTACTCGCGACGCCCGTACATATAGTTTTAATCGCGCGTTCCTCTCCGGTAACGTCCGTACCGGCGAGTGTTTTTTCGACCGGCCACTTAGCTGCTTCTTGACGTATAAACTCGGGCCCGATGAACCATCGGTGATTTGTTCCGAATTGCGCGGGAACGCCTCGGGTCGCGTCGTCGGCTACGTTTAACGCACTCGGCACCCATCGCCAGTCGGCGGGAGTGGTTGTGCTTTCAATTTCCGCTATTCTATGGGCTACGAACGTTTTATACCTACGCAGGTCTGACCTGATCCATGTTAACGCGGTTTTCGAATCGGCCCAAAAATACCTATTCTTTATAACGTAATCCGATTCCTTGACTATTGTTTCGGCTAACCTGGTCGCGAGTACGCAGCTTTGTAGTTCCATTCGTGGCACGCTAATTACTCTCAGCGGTGCGACTCGTGCTTTCGCTGCTACGAGCGCTGAAGTACGTAGTCCCTCTGGACTGGTACTTACTATATATATAGCTGCCGCGTATATTTTTTCGCTCGCGTCGCAAAAAACATGTATATCGGCTTCTCTATTGAACGCCTGTACGTGACGCGGTATTTCTAAATATTTTAGTTGCTGTACGTTATCGACGAGTGACCGCCATGCGGGTGCGAGTGAGATAGGAATAGTCGTATCCCAATCTATACCGGTTCTCCACACCTCTTGCATGAGTGCTTTACCTAGCACTGAAATTGGGCTTACGTAGCCTATCGGATCGAATATGGACATTGCACTGCTAGTAACTTGACGTTTTGTAGGTAACTTTTCTCCATTTAGGACGTCTTCGGGCGTATTGCGAAAGTTGACGTGGAATCCGAGTGTATCTCGTTTATGGTTCCATTTTAAGCCTAACGTTCTTTCGCTTTCGCTCCCCCCGATAATTGACGTTTCTTCCTTGGAGCTTACTACGTCAGAAATTACCGCAGGGTTGTTTGACGCGAACCCGCGAAGTTTGAACGACGCAAGCATGTTTAACTCGTATATTTCGTTTATAACGCGCCTAACTTCGGGGTCGTCCTTGTCAAATGCTACTAACATGTCGTCCATGTATGTGTTTTTTATGGTTTTTTCCGCGGCTATCGGGTACTTGTCTTTGTGTGCGTTTGCGTTTTCGTTTTTGACGTATAGCGCCGTTGTAGGTGACGCCGCTGAACCGAATATTAATCGTTTCATTCTATATTCTTGAGGTGGGGCTGAACGGTCCTCCCCCCTCCAAACGAAACGTAACGCATCCCGATCCTGTTCCATTATTTCGATTTGCAAGAACATTTCTTTTACGTCGGCTATTACCGCGGTTTTGCCTTCTCGGAAGCGCACCATAACGCCAAAGAGTGATTCTAGTAGATCGGGCCCGGCCACCAGCGCGCTATTTAATGATCGCCCGTATGCCGTAGCCGCCGCGTCCCATACTAGCCTCATTTTTCCTCGCTGCGGATGAAACGTCGGAAAATGCGCTACGTACCATGTTCGGGTTCCTTCGGGTGGGGGTGGCGAATCCATTTTCTCCGCGTAACCTTTCTCGAGCAGATTATTCATGTGCTTCGTATACTCGGTTTTCAGAGCAGTATCGCGATCGAGTTTTCTTTCTAGACTGTAAAGTCGTCGTAACGCGTGAGCTCTGTTATCCGGGAGAGTTTCATCATCGGTACGCCATAATAGTCCCGCCCTATATCTATTTTCACCCGGTATTTTTCGACATGTTGATTTTAATAAATCTAACGCGCGCTGGTCGGGATCGGTACGCGGTAGTTTTTTTTCTATGCCTAGTGCCTCTATGTCGAAATGCTTTTTCATAAGCTCGACGGCGAGATCGTCCGCGGTCTTAGGCCGTGCGTGGCCTATGAAATTTATTGCCGCGTCGCCTTTACGATGTGTGTGAGTACCCATCCTAACTTCGTCAGACTCGCGACGGGTAGGTGAGGTTTACCGCTTAGAATTTGCCGTGTTACGATTAGATGCCAATTATCCTGTCCTATTAGGATGGTTGGAACCGCGGTGTCGTAGCATAGTTCGTCAATGACATTTGTTAGATGTTCACATTGTTCGACTAATTTTCTGGACACTTCTTGCGATCCTACACCTATTCTTCTAATAGCCAGTGCTTCTATCGTTTCTAAATGACGACTGCAGTGACCTCTGATTCCGAAACGAATTGTATACGAATCTGTGTTGCTAACGGTACCGCCTATGCCTTGAATATCGAGCGTTTCCCCCCTCTGTTGGGGGGCTATCTTGACGGCCGTTTCGTGCAGGATCAGTGACATCGCTGCACCTTCGTCTAATAGCGCATGCGTATGCGCCACGCCTGACGGACCTGATACTTCTACCGGAATAATTTTAAGATACGCCTGTGCTAATCGTATCGTATTTACGCCTCCCGGTGAGGCCTTGTTACTTTGAGCGCTAGCCGTGGTTAAACTTAAACCGTGCAATAATTTGTGGTGGCCAGCCTCGCACTGGTTTACTCCACAAGCTACGTATTTACATTTGTACGGTCTACGATGCGCGAACCCTAGACACCTAACGCATAGCCGTGCATTTTTTACGAACTCCCATCTATCGGCGACTGACGCGGTTATAAACTTCGCGCATGCGCTGACGTAATGGTTGTTGGCATTCTTGCATATGGGACACGAATCGCGCGGTACGCTGACACTGGGCGAGCTTTGTTTCGGTCTAGCCCCGCTGTTGTACTCTGGTTTCTTTTTTATTTCCCGCGGTTTTACTTGGGCTACCGTGGGATACCTCGAGCCTTTGCGCGGTGTCGCGTTATGTACTTCCGATTCAGAGTCGCTACTATTATCGCGATAAGACGGTGGCGCGTAATTTTGTCTAGATTCTCGTTTTGAGTTTTGTTCGAAAGCTACCGTATTCACGTGATTTCGCGATCTACTTTGTTTACCATGACTTACGCGTTTCGCGGCTTTGCTTATATCGTTCAAAAACTCGGAAATCGCGACTAAATCCGGTGTTTCGCTATTTGCTTGTTTATACTTTGCCCATTCGTAGCGCACAATTAAATTTAGTTTATTAATTATTTTATTTACAAGTTCCGGCGCGCACAAGTATTTTTCTTGTCTTAATGATTTTATCGTGGCCACGGCGTTGGCCACGTGCGCGGCGAATGTCGTTATATTACTATTATCTTCTGCCAGGCGGGGCATGCGTTTGACATTATGCAGCTCGGTGAGGATTATTTCCTCAGGATCTCCGAACTGTCTTTCTAAAGCTTCTATTATTTCGTACGGGTCTTGCACCGTGTACATAATTGATTTGACGGCCGTTCGCGCTTCGCCTTTAAGGGCTCGCCTAATCCTACTGACGTTATTCACCGAGCTAAACATGGGCGCGGTGTCTTCGAATTCGGCGCGAAACGCGATCCATTCCGTAACGTTGCCGTCAAACGTGGGCAATTCGGGCGGTTTATGTATCACGGGAGTGTATTGCGTATACGGCACATTAATCGCTTGTGGTTGAGTTTGGCGGTATTTCTCGGCAACGGGTGCCGGCGGCGCGGCCTCGCGGGGCGACGGGAATTTGATATTCGCGACGGCTGGTTTTAACTGAACTTGTTGTTCCACCCAACCTCTGACTCGTTGCTCGGTTTTACTAATGTCGGATATGACACTGCCGCTCTCAGATCGGGCCTCGGCCTCGGCAATCTGGAGCCTTAACTTGGCAGTGTCACTCTGCTTTTGAGCAACGGCGAGGGCGGCTTTATGAACTTCGAGTTCTGCTAAGAGTACAGCAAGTTTATTATCGCGGTCACTTTTCGCGGGTTTATTATTTACCGGCGCGCGCTTGTTATTTTGCACTATATCGTCGTCGTTGCCTACTACGGTGCCCGACCTACTTCTAACCACTACCGTTTCGTTGATATCGCGATTCGACACTTCATCTTCCGACCGAACTTTTTTCCGACTATTGTTCTGATTGCCACTGGTGCCTCCGCTCTTTTGTTGAGTTTCATAGGAGACAGTGGTGGTGTCGCCCGTTTGCGGCGTGGTCGTGGTGTCCCTTGACCCGGTGGTCGTGGGAGTGGGGACGCCTTGCCCCTGTTTCCGCGGTCGCAGAGTTCTTCCCGATTCGGACATCTTCTTTCTTCACTTTGACGCACGCGGGGGTAATTATGACTTTACCTACCTAACACCTATACGACGACGCTACCGATTGCAACGCCGACGTCCCTAAGCGTGGATCCCTCGATGCACTGAATCTCGCGCTTAGGCTAAGTGCAATGCCTTGAGCGTCCGAAAGCAGTGTGATGACGTCAACCATGTGACGCAATGCAACTAAAGTTGCCAGGACACGTACGTGGAGGAGACCTACAACACGTACGGTCCGACCAGCAAGCTGGTAAGGATGACGTCAACCGTGTGACGTAATGCAACTAAAGTTGCCAGGACACGTACGTGGAGGAAACCTACAACACGTACGGTCCGACCAGCAAGCTGGTAAGGATGACGTCAACCGTGTGACGTAATGCAACTAAAGTTGCCAGGACACGTACGTGGAGGAGACCTACAACACGTACGGTCCGACCAGCAAGCTGGTAAGGTCCCTACCCTGAGCCGAGTTGCCTTCAAGCTCAGCGCGTACTTTTTTCTGTTTTGACAACCGGGCTTGCTCTGCACCTTCAGTCTTCGCTGCTATCCGGCTTCTGAAGGACCAAGTTGTGGGGTGTGGATGTATCTCGTTCTCTTGACGAAGACTGTCGTGATGCTCGATGACTCAGCTACCGCGGCTACCTCGGCTCAGGGACTTTATTTAGGGAAATGTTTAAATAAAAACACTTGTTTACAATTACAACATTACAGTAGGTTAAGTGTTAGTTGGTTAGTGAGCGCGTGATTAGCGCTTGATAAAGTGAGCGTGAATCTGGGTGTTATAGCGTATAGTGTGATAGTATTTATTTAAATGAATTACATGAAATATACAATGGACAAATATTGTACAAAAAGTAAAGGAATGGGATTAATTTAATTGGGGAACAATCAATCTTATATCTAGTTAAAGTCTTAGGCTTAAGAATTACATACTAAGACAGACATTTATTTTCATGTTATGAGCTACATAAGACAGATATTTATTTACATAGTATGAGCTATAAACGACATAAGACAGATGTTTATTTACATATTATAAGCTATATGCGACAATAATGTTGTTTACATTAAAAGATTCACTAACGTTGCAATCCTAGAAAATTTACACATAATAATATTGCAAATGACTACATAATTTGCTTTGTATTAAAACAAAACAAATTCCACTTGGGGTATCAATACATGCAATACATTTTCTAACTTATGACTTTCCTAATTCATGTATATTGCCATGCTATTTCTATATTGCGTTTCAATTTATCGATAATTATTAACCGACTTCAAAAAGGAGGAGGTTAACAATTCGTCGAAATCTTTTTTTTTTTTATGTATGTTCCCCGATTACTCGAAGACGCGTGGACCGATTTCAAATATTCTTTTTTTGTTTGAAAGGGTATACCTTCTAGTTGGTCCCATTGTCACCGAATCCAGATCTGATGATGGGATCCTGGAGAAATCGAGGGAACTCTTCAAATGTTGTAGGCACACATGACATTTTTCATTTATTTTCGAAGACTAATCAAGTATTTGCATCTAGTCATGAACATCTTAAGTTGGTGATCTGATGATGGAAGGTACAACTCTTTAGCAATTAGGAGTTGGGGGATAATTCTTTAAGTATAACATATTTCGTGTACTTTGGAAGCTATTTGAGTATTTGCCTTTAGGTGGTCATCCTTTCATGTTGGTGAGCTGATGATGTAAGGTACAACTCCTTGGAGATTAGGAGTTGGGGGATAATTCTTTAAATATAACATATTTCATATATTTTGGAGGCTATTCGAGTATTTGCCTTTAGGTGGTCATAATCTCATGTTGGTGATCTGATGAGGAAAGGAATAACTCCTTAACGATTAGGGGTTGGAGGATCATTCTTTGTATATATAACAAATGTCATACATTTTCGAGATCTATTCAAGTGTTTGCTTAGTAGTTATGACATGTCGGTTAGCGGTTAGTGATTCTTTAAATAATATTGGCATGCTAAGTCTGTTACCTTTGAAATTGTTTTTGTATTCATATAAGTTCGCCAGTTCAGGTTTTATGGCCTACTACAGTGCATTTTATATTTACACTACTAAAAAGCAAAAAATAAAATATTTTAAAAATAAAAATAAAACCGCCTTCAAAAATTCGCCCGAACTAAAAAGTTAAAAATAATTTTGGTTCCTACTTCTTAGGATTTCCTACCCAAACCTTTAAACCTTTTACCCTATTCATTGAAATAAAACATTATGGCTAGGTACCCTACAGATTTCTTAGAAGTCGGTGCCAAGCCAAATATGTTCACTTTGCGAGTACTTATATGTATTTGATAGAGCTTTGTAATATACTGTCACTCCGGTTATGCTTTCATGAAAATGACTGAGGCAGACCATTCTGTTGATAAAAGCGTAATCGGAGTGACAGTAAGTTACAAAGCTCTATCTAATATATACCTATGAACGTATTCGGCTTGGCACCGACTTCTAAGAAATCTGTAGGGTACCTAGCCATAATGTTTTATTTCAATGAATAGGGTAAAAGGTTTAAAGGTTTGGGTAGGAAATCCTAAGAAGTAGGAACCAAAATTATTTTTAACTTTTTAGTTCGGGCGAATTTTTGAAGGCGGTTTTATTTTTATTTTTAAAATATTTTATTACGAAACTAATGTACCTATGTTTACCCAAATTATCATTATTATCACATTTATACTTACAATTGTATAACCTACAGGTCGTTAGTATTTATCTGTATGACAAATACTTTATTATTGACACTAAATATTGACCTATCATGACCTACTATATACTTGTATTGTTCTCAAGCCGCAATAACTTCAGGTGTCTTGAATGACGTCATTATGAATAAGAACTTCTAATAATTATGATGCACCCACATTTTGTGTGCCATTCTCAAAAAGTTTGTACTTACATTTTCGATTGTATCACGTTTACGATTTTAATAAAAATTGGTAGGCTGGTTCAGTCAAGGGCATAAATATGTAAACACTTTTTTATCTTATGCCGTAAAAATAAGGTGCAAAAGTGTATACATATTTTTGCCCTTGATTGTTCATGATGCTAAGCAAGATCTACTACATTTCCCGAAATGTTCCAGAAAGTTTGAGTGGACTTTGGTTTTTTGGTACTCGATTCCTATATATTTTTGGTAACAAAGAAAGATCGTTGCATGCAAATATTTTGGGACATTTTACATCATTGACTCTACTAGCCTACGAACTTTTATCATAATCGAAGACGTAATCCAAACCTACAACCTTTAGAGAAATGCTCTTGTAGATGTAGGTAGGTATCTTATAGGTGTAATGGGGAATGTCATTATTAAGTTACAAACATTCCTTGATAAATCATGGGTATTGTGCGTAAAGTGTAGGCATCCGGCAGCAAACCACATCCCATATATCTCACGCGCCTTCTTTTTCTAACAAACTAACAAAAAATGGGAGAACAAAATGAGAAGGTCATTCGTTGATCATCGTTGCCTAATGATTGTACAAGAAATAATATCAAAGGAAATTTTAATGAATACCTAAGCAGTTAAAGAAAACAAGTTGTCATTTTGTTATACGCTACCGACCAAAATAAATACATATATATTATTTCCTAGAACTCTGCACACTCCCTCATTCAATGTCTAGTAACATATTATTATACAGTGGCCATATGATATATCAGACCGGCCACAGTGATCACAGTTATCTGAGCAATCTGAGCATGTCTCTATTGCCATGGCATTAAAGTACATTTTCATATATTTTCACTACGGCTGCTCCGTTATACAGGATGTTCGCGAGCATTCCGAAAGATTTTAACTATGCATTCTAGACATCAAAATAAACAAAAAATATTATGAGACCTAATGTCAACTCCATCAAAAAAAATTTTTTTTTTATAGGCTTTTTGAATACTTTTTAACATTTCCAGGACTTTTTATCAAAACAACAATTTGTTTAAATTATTTATTTAAATTGTTTTTTTTAGGTACAGGTTATTTCGTCAGGTCTATTCGTATTTTTAAATTGTCAGGCAAAAGGTGTGGTAATATTAGAACACATTGTGGTAGCATTGTAATCAAAAAGAAGTTAAGAGACGAGTTACGTTGAAAAACTTATTTCGAAAAAGGTTGATTATCTCTGAAACCAAGCCGAATCCAGGAAATTTTATATAACATTAAAGACTCTAAATATGGTCAGGAATCCAGCATTAAAATCTTTCGGAATGCTCACGAGCACCCTGTATTACCTATATCTGACGGTGCCTCTGCCAGATAGTATTTCTGCAGCAATGCAAATACAGCAGGTTGCGCAACGCTTGTTCATACATTCTCGCGTTCAGTCACTGTCATCATAAACATGCTTCAAGCCTATTAATTCATATAACCGACCACACAGGAAGCTTGGTGGGATTATAAAAATAATGTACCTACTAAAGTACTTATTATCGCTAGTCATTGTTTAACTGACGAATTTTGCACTGTATGCGCATTGTAATAGGTACGAGTGATTAAAATATCATTAACATAAATTAACATTATTTTTATTCGTTTGTACCAAATTCAGTATCTGTCTCTGGGTATGTATAGAAATACATACATCGACAGGTAGATATGTATATTGTTTTGTTTTTTTTTTGTAATCTTCACAATTTCATAATTATGTTTATTTTCGGTCATTTGTCTTAATTTATTAGGCTAATAATATAAACCCAGAATCCATCTAACCGCACGGGTTTCATGAGAACACAAAATACCAGTAGTTTACTGCTATTTAAGAAATGACGTTCGATAGATTTTCGCTTATATTTCTAATTTTTTTTATTTTTCTTTAGATTTGCTGGTCTTTATTAAGTTGGGGTAAAATGAAACGGTTTTTAGAATGGGGAAAGATAAAAAGTCGTCCTTCTGGCACAGCGTCTGCTGGTAGCATTTTGTCTTACCCCATTCAAAAAACTGTTTCATCTTACCCCATTCACATTCCAGAGTTTGCAATAAAAGTGTCGCACACGAAAGAATTTCCACCATATCGTACTACACTTACTCAACATCGTATAAACAGCAATCAATTCATGGAAATATCGCCTTTCTTTCACGCTGAATAAGGGTGATTTATCCATCAAGTGACTGTTACAGATACGAGGTTGAGTATAGCGCCGCTTCAACATAACCGTTCCGAAACATTTCCTGATCCAATAGAGAACTCGTATAAAGATGAGCGCTCATTTTCTCGTGAATTTATGCGCGTACGCATGTCTGCGTGTTATTAAACACTCAGAACTGTTTATTCCAAACGCTTACGTGAACATCGCTAAACTGTGAGACCACCCAATTGTAAGGTAATTAAAATACGGTTAGATATAAAAAAACATTTGATACTGGTAGTTTATAGAGCCAAATACTTACGCTTGAAGCTTAATTTTCATTACATCGCTGGCTGAGACATTTTAAATGGGACTTCTACGACTTAACTACCTTTTTAAAGCTCTCTTAGCTTTATACAGTAAATAATGTTCGAGAACAATAAAATATGCAAAATAATTTACAAACATTTTTGAATAGTACCTGTATCATGCGTTTTCAAGTATTTAGATACTATGGTTGCGTTAGCATTTAGTCGATACATACGTAAAGCTGTCTAACACGCTCGCACGTCACCGTTACTTGCCAACTCATGGTACGGTTGTGCAGAAACTACTATATATTGCTCAATATTTGTTTAAGAAGTCTCTTCTATAGTATCCTTGAAATTCTAAAACTAAGTACAGTCGCCATCAGATACAACGGAACGGACAGTGGGCTCACAAACATCTAAACACGCCTCTATTGTTATGCAGTTAAGGTGCATTCAGACGAAACGAGCATTCGCTATTCTATCCCCCTATTCTACGATATTCGATCGTTACACAAAACGTGATTCGTTGATTTCGTAGAGCGGGGAATATAATAGCGAATGCTCGTTTGGTCTGAATGCACCTTTAGAGTGCATGATCAAATATTTTTGAGCGCCATCCTTGATCCTATACAGGGTGTCACCTGGGACGTAGACCAAGAGTGAACAGGCTACTAGTAGAAGTCATCCTGTATATCTGATGGCAACTGTACGCTTATAATGGTTAGCCTGTCTCCGACTCTGCCGGCCTCCATAATGAGAGTGACAGCTCAGACGGCTGACTCACGCCGGTTAAACTTGGTCGCAGCCGCGAATTGGTTCTAGTATCGAGTTACTTTACACTGGAACTTACTGACCAGACACTGGGCAATTCTTCGACGAGCGTTTCAACCGCTCGGGTTCGTTATTGTCTCGCGATTATTCCCGTGACGGAAGGTGAGTTGCAACAATATTGATTTTGCTAGACTTGGTACTGGTATTGAATTACGTTTACATTTAAAAAAAATACTCCTAAGGTCGCCTCTTGTAAC
>JALPQI010010006.1:0-45024 GCA_025490895.1 Thaumatotibia leucotreta | reverse complement strand
AAAAACAGTATAATAATACATCTTATTAAAATAACATGTATTAAAGAATTTATTAAATTAAAAAAATATATATAAAAAAGAGAAATAAACAAAAGATCATAATAATAAACAAAAATGCTTGTCCAACATTCTGCATTACTTATTTCGTTTTATTTTGTCTATGTCAACAAACTTACCAACTAGAACGACGCTCAGGAAACTGTGCGGGTAACTCTTTATCTGTAATCAAATTAATACATTTAAAATATCCATCATCATCATCGGCCTATGTTAGTCCACTGCTGGACGTAGGCCTCTCCTATTAACTATGCGTATAAACGCATTAAGAGGTAAATGCCCATGATCGCCACGCTGGGCAAGCGGATTGGCGATCGCAGTAATGTGTCCACTATGATTACGCTACTGCCCATCATCCATTTTTTGTCAAATAATGGTCAGTGACACTTCAATCCCTTAGTCGACTCTTACGACACCCGCAGGAGTTGGAGTGGTGACAAATGTATTCTTACTGCCGTCACTACACGGCTAAATCCGGGGTCTAATGATTAGAAATAAAAGACTCACCCAAATCTGGGTACAATCTGGAGACGGGCTCATCATCGTTTTGCTTCTCCTTGTCGTTCCATTGCACCTTCGGCGAACTGAGCCTGATAGACAATAAATAATAAATAAATCTCATAGATTATAAAATAAATATACAAATGATCATTCGTAAGTAAGTACATTACTACGTCTTTTCAAATTAGAACAAAAATACACGCTGTATTAATACATACACTGTGTAAATCTAATACGGGCGATCAATTAAACCAGGCATGGGATTCATTAGTGTAATCATGGATTACAAGGTTTTTTTTAAAGTTACTCTTAATTATGTTTAATTCGCGTATGTAGCTCTACATTGCGCGCCGAATTATTTTGTATGGACAATGTTTGTTGCTCTAATATTAAGTAAAAGTTATTTGAATGTACTTATTAAACTAAACTAACAGCCGTTCAGAGCTTGTCCTGTATTAGACTTACACCCTGTATAATAAAATAAATATTTTCTCACCAGCTTCCATGCTTTTCTGAACTGAGTTCCAAATCTGTAAAAAATAAATATATTCATAAATCGTAGTTAATAAGAAAGATCTACGCCTAGCAGTGGACTGAGATCTGATGATGAAATCAGAAAGATGATGTGATGAAACATGTTTACATTTATGTTAGACAGATTACATAAAAAATTGGGAGTACAATATTGACGCAAATCGTCTTTCACTTCATACTAACTATGTAGGTGTATTTACATAGTTATTGCAGTGATTTTTATATTTTTTTCACTGGGTGAAAAGGGACGACGTTCCTTCCCGCTACCGACCGAGTCTACCAACCATTACGATGAACTTTCACTATGGGACCAACATCGAAATATGTTTTTAAAAATGTTACCCCTCATACAAAGCGAGTGATTAGTTAGAGTTCAATAGTATGGAAATAGTTATTTATTATACAAGGGGGCAAAGTTGTTGTTTAACTGTCGTGCCAATATTGAGATTGGTATTGGTCTCAAGGCACGAGAGTTGAACAAACTTTGCCGCCAAGTGTAATACAACTTTTTTTCCCCTCACTATCGCGAGGAAATATGATTACAAATCTCATCCAAATGTAAATTAACTTAAAGAAACCATTTAAAACTCAATGTCGAAACGTATCGTAGAATAGAGTTACTTCTGGAATTAAATATAGCCAATGGCTTACAAAGTCACCCATGAGAACGACCAATTTAACATGTGAGCTCCGAATGCGCATGTTTACTACGGTCATACAGATCCACTTATACTAGGCAGTAGGGGGCTATAGGAATTAGAGCAATGTCAAATTACTTTATTCACAAGTGTGTAAAAAGCGTTTTTACCCGCTCGTATTAAAAGATAAACGAGCGCTTTACGAGCTAGTGAGGGGAAAAACCAATTTTCCATGTACGCTTTCGATGTTGGTCCCATACTGAGAATTCATCGTAATCGTTGGTAGACTCGGTCGGTAGCGGGAAGGAACGTCGTCCCTTTCCACCCTGTATGTGTGATGTTATCTGGGTAAAGAGATCTTATGGCGTTATGTTCGTAAGTTCTTACACAAATACAACGACGCGAGACGTAAGCGCCATCGATAATAACGTCCCTTTAGCCAGATGGTATCATTAAACATTTTACCGTAGATTTTTTATTAAAATAGTAGATTTATACCCTACCAATCGTTCTGTAGAATCTAAAAACAATGTAAACAAATATGGCTGATTTTACATAACATTTGACGTCTTTGACACATATTGGGATACATGTTCGCAGACATATTTCTACGTGAATACTAATAAATATAAATAATTAAGACAAAATTTTTTTATATAAAAATTCGTAATAAAATCAAGATTGTGTTCTACAATTTCGTGATTATGGAATAATACAAGTTTTTAAATTTGTTTACTTTCTCGTAGATTCTACTGACAGCAATTATACATAAAGTTCATTCATCCTTAGCTGTCTTATCTAGTAAACAACTTTCTACCCTGAAAGTACAGAAAACTGCCATATTTGCCTATACCAAAATACCCGAGTCCATATTTGTGCAGTCCGTCCGTAGTGATTAGTAAATAGCTTAATTTTTAATCAAGGGAACAGCAGTTTACAACAGAAGAAGAAACAGACGTGTACTTTTAGGTTAGAAAGTTTTTTACTAGATAAGACAACTAAGCGGTGGTGGCTCAGTGGTTTTTTACGTTTGACTTTCAATCCAGAGGTCGTGGGTTTAAATCCTGGCTCGTACCAATGAGTTTTTCTGAAACTTATGTACGGAATATCAGATGATATTTACCATTAGCTTTCGGTGAAGGAAAACATCGTGAGGAAACCTGCATACATCCGCGAAGAAATTCAAAGGTGTATGTGAAGTTCCCAACCCGCTTAGGGCCAGCGTGGGGACTATAGCTCAATCCCTCTCATATATGAGAGGAGGCCTGTGCCCAGCAATGGGACATTATATAGGCTAAAATATTATATTATTATAAGTTAACTAAGGATGAATGGAGCGTACATCGCCATATTTCCTCACAGTCCATAGACGTAAAATAGTTTAGACACCCAACTCAGACTTCTGTACTCACTATTATTGTTGCTGAGGTTCCGTCGTTCGTCGTCATTCGAGTTGAGGTCCGGCCCTTTCTCTGTCTGTGTCGGCACGTCTCTTTGATTCTGCTCGTCCAATGATCTATGAAACAGAAATTCAAAACCAGATAAATATGTGGGTCAATGACTTTTTATATCTTTCGTTGCCCTGGTTATGTTCTCCTGGGTCACCATTAAATTTAAAGTTTAATAGCATTCAAATTGACTTGGATAATAATGAGGTCCTTTTAACACACACTAATTATAATAGAAGAGCTTGCAAGACACTTTCTTCTAGCAAACTATCCTGCTGTTGTCCCCTGTGTGACGTGACAGAATAAAAACAGTGATTGATCTATAAAATGTTTTTTTTTTACAGAAATCGACTTATAGCCTATCTCACAAAACTTTACAAGCGTACAACTCAACGAAATTGTTTAAATTCAAAAAAGTTGATAATTTTGTAACATTGCACGCTTACGCGTAAATTTTTGTGGGTTTGGCCCCTAGTCCCACGTACGAGTTTAACGGAATGTTAAAATGCCATTATTATTTTTTTCTAGCAGAAAAGTGGCTACGTTAAAACCGGAAACTGTAGGTTAAGTTTGTGTTGTGATTGTGACCACAAATATCAATTTGGAAATAGGAGGAAGAACTGCTGCAAAATTGGGCATGAATTGGGCATCAAAACAGAAAACATTGGCCACTCTATTTCACCATAATTACAAGTGTGACAATTATAAAATGTCACTGTTACTGACGTCACAGGCCTCCGTAGGCTACGGCTACCGCTTACTATCGGACGGTCCCTGTGCTTGTTTGCCACCAACAGAAAATTATTACTAATAACGTTATTATATCGTTAATAAACTACTTTTAATTTTCCGAAACCCGTGACAATTGTCGCAAGGTTTAGTACAATTTTCATTAAATCTGACGTGATGTTCGACTTATGTCGGAATTTCGCTACAATTGTCGTGTTTTCTGTGACAATTGTAAATTTGCTTCCCAAAAAAGTAGTTATTTAATGCTGATTTATTTCAGCACTACATTTTATGTTGGTGGCAAACAAACGCACGGCCCTTCCGATGGCAAGCGGCAACTGTATCCTATAGGCGCCCCCGATTCGAGAAACAATAAATTTACAATTGTAGCACTTGTCAATGTGGTGAAATTGGGGCCTGGTCACTGGGTTAGGTTAGTACTGTGATTCTACAGAAAAATGGAACGGTTTTTTTTAACGAAAACCACTACGATGACTCACCTCCTCGCCTCTGGTTCTGGCGTGTTCTTTGGCCGTAGCACCAACCGCTTTCTGCTTGGTTTGAGGGTCAACTGATCTTCTAGACTGGCGTCGTATTCTTCTAGACCGTCGAATAGGGATTTCTGTAACAAGTTTATATATAAATTTAGATATACAATGTGCCCATGAGGAAAATCAACAGCGGATTTCTGACCAAATATGAAGTTAAAAATGTCATATGAACTTTTCTGGATTCAGTCTATTTTAAGAGAAAATTTGTTTTTTTCTTAAAACCTATGTTACGCTATGATAAACGCATTGTAGGAAACGATTTTGTCACCATGTTGTCTTAGTCTTGTCACACTTAATTGATAGACATCAAATGAACAAAAATATCTTTACATACCTAGCAAATGTAAAAAAAAACTTTAAAGTGCATTTTTTGCAATAGTTTGATTAATAAACTTTTTTGTGTCTTAAGGTATACAAAAGTAACAAAATTTTTTTTTTGTAGATTTGTTCAAAACTCATTTAACATTTTTTGTTTCTTTTAGTCTCAGGAATATGCTGTTAGAATTTTTCCCTTTCCTCGTGGGCACCTTGTATAGGTAACATGGTTGCATTAATAGTTTGATTTTAGGATTTTTTATTTTATTTTCAAGGGATACCATACATACGGTGTGTGCGAGGTTGGAAATGAATCAGGAATCTTCATTTATAATACTCAAAAATCGGAAAAAGTTGATTTAATAATTAATCATTTAATTTTCAGAAAATTACCCTTTTAACAAAGGTAAAGTCCATTTCAAATACGAAGGCCCGATTCCACTTGACAAAGTCATTAGGCGTCAACAATAGGATCATTGATAACAAAAGCTACCTGGCAATATCCTTTTGTGACGTGATATTTTTTGCATACATCGATGTATGACACATGCCAATTTGTAGTGGACCAAATAAATGGGCCTTCGTATTTGAAATGGACTATAACTAAAACAGAATCCCCCCCCCCCACTCTGTAGTTGGCATCGTTGGCACGGCCACTGCTGGGCACACGTTTGGGGATGTATAAGGTCCCCACGTGACAGTTGTCACATGCGAGTACCTGCGGGTGCGAGGTGGCTCTAGGCAGCACCTTGAGCCTGGACGAGGGAGCGCCCACTCTGTAGTTGGCATCGTTGGCGAGAACGGCTGCTACTGCGGCTGGGTTGGTCGGTTTTAGCACGTCTTCTGCTGTTGTGGCTGAAAAATGTATAAAGTTATACCCCCTTATTCATAAACGTCTGTTAACGAAGCCGCTAATAATTGTCCACTGTACACGGTATGTTTGCCTATCTTTTGCTTCATATAGACGACTCCTTTGCTCAAAGGTTAACTGGAAGAGATCCCTTACAGGGATAAGTTCGCCTTTGTACCTGTCAAATTCTTTGTAAAAATTTGTATTTTTGCCTGTATTTTGTGTACAATAAAGAATTTACATACATACATACATAATTGTTTGTCCCTTTTGCTCTATTTGATTTTTGTTAGGACCGAAAGGGACAAACAATTATTAGCGGCTTGTTAAGTTAGCAGACGTTTATGAATAAGGGGGTTAGTTTATGCAACTGGTATGGGTCAAAACTCTTTTCTTTATCTTACGGCTTGTCCATTAATCACGTCATACTGTATAGGGGGAGGGGGTCAAGAAAAAATCACCAATTATCACCATAGGGAAGGGGGGGTCATCGGACAAATTACGTGTAATTTTTTGTTTCTCTTTACTGAACAGCATACTTCTTTTAAAACATAAACAGATGTCCAATCCTGAACTGAGTTAAAATTTCACGGACATTTACCTCGTAGTTTGCAAAAAAGTTTTTTCCTATCACGTGTGTATAAAGTACGTAAATTGAAGTGTTATTAAAAGGACTACTTATGTTGGCAAAAAATTACACGTTGGGGGATGGGGGGGTATAAAATAGGTCAAAATCGTATGACGTGATTAATGGACAAGCCCTTATTTTGTATCCCTAAAAACGTGACACAGTTGTGATTTTTGTATGAGATGATGTTTTGCCGAAACATGTCGGGCGTACTGAGTAAATACCGTTTCATATTTACAGTTATACTCACATCACTTTAAAATATGAGTGATAATCGTGAAACTTTAAATCAATATAATATACAGGGTGGCCCATTCAAATCGGTCAATATGGAAAAGTCTGAAACTATAAGACATACAAAGATTTGTTGAAAAAAAAAAAGAACGTTGAAGAAACATGATGTCTAAAATGAATGGAATTCATTATTTTCACGTACTTAAATTTATTTTACTAGGTGTTTATTGTGTAAATCTTAAGAAAAAATTTTTTTTTTCTCTCATATCTATCAACGCATTTTTTCTTATTATCAAAATCAATGACATGGTTCCTAAGAACAAATCTTCGTATGTCTTATAGTTTCAGACTTTCCCATACTGACCGATTTGAATGGGCCACCCGGTATACATCGTAATTTTGAAAATAAATGCTGTACAAAATATAAGGTTTATAGCATTTATACTCACTCGTGTCGGGCACCAGATCCTTGAACAGCGGCGAGTCGCCGTAGGGGCGCGCCACGAGCGACAATATCTGTTCGTGCACGTTGCTCTGTGGTGCGACCGACAACGCACTTCTGAATATTGTTATTTATACTCACTAGTGTCTGGTACCAGGTCTTTGAACAGCGGCGAGTCGCCGTAGGGGCGCGCCACGAGCGACAATATCTGGGTCAAACTTAAAATCATGTTACGAGTCTTTCCGGTGGATATTTTAAAAGTTAAGGGCTATGAGAGTTAATTTTCTTATTAAACCCTTATTGTCATTTAAATGCACTCCTTTCCTATTGAATTGTATGATTAAAATCACGACTACACTCCTACCAGTTGCTTACTATTGGCCACAGGAAAGAGCTCTACAGTTCAGCAGAACACGCACTTTTTCTTTCCTGTGGTCGATAGATAACAACCTGTGGACAGATAGTAATAATTTTTATCATACGAAGCAATGGAAAAGGAGGACTTCTTAATGAAGATTATGCTTTCATAAGAAAATCAAGCTTTATAGGCTTTAACTTTTAGATTGTCGACCGGAAAGACTCCGAATATGGGTTTAAGATTGACCCATCTGTTCGTGCACGTTGCTCTGTGGTGCGACCGACAATGCACTTCTGAAGATTGTTATTTATACTCACTAGTGTCAGGCACCAGGTCTTTGAACAGCGGCGAGTCGCCGTAGGGGCGCGCCACGAGCGACAATATCTGTTCGTGCACGTTGCTCTGTGTTGCGACCGACAATGCACTTCTGAATATTGTTATTTATACTCACTAGTGTCAGGCACCAGGTCTTTGAACAGCGGCGAGTCGCCGTAGGGGCGCGCCACGAGCGACAATATCTGTTCGTGCACGTTGCTCTGTGGTGCGACCGACAATGCACTTCTGATAATTGTTGTTTATACTCACTCGTATCAGGCACCAGATCCTTGAACAGCGGCGAGTCGCCGTAGGGGCGCGCCACGAGCGACAATATCTGTTCGTGTACGTTGCTCTGTGGTGCGACCGACAATGCACTTCTGAATGTTATTTATACTCACTAGTGTCAGGCACCAGGTCTTTGAACAGCGGCGAGTCGCCGTAGGGGCGCGCCACGAGCGACAATATCTGTTCGTGCACGTTGCTCGCAGGTGCGGCCGACAACGCGCTTCTGAAAATTGTTATTTTCAAAATGACGGGCGTTTGTCCGATCCGTGATACGAGAATAAGAGATCCAAAAAAATTTTTTCACCACACTGCTCGTAAACACGCTGTTTGTCCTTCAATTTCAGAGCGCAAAACTGTGTTTTAATCTCTAGAGGTTAAAGTATTTTTTTTTAATGTTCTGGGTAGACTAAAGCAATAACTTATACGGCCTGAGAGTGCAATAAGCTTTTTGACGTTTGAACTAGACAGTACAGTCACCACATGGGAATGTTGAGCCACTTGGCAATGGATGCAATTTAGTCGTGTAATATTATGGGTTCGGTATTTTTCGTCAGTAGGCACGATCGCGACAATGACCGATGTTCCCCGATGATAAGTCAGTCAAATACGAATCTTTGTTGCGTCAAAATTTCAGTGTGTCAAAACTAGTTGAAATAATAAAAATTTCTTCGTCTACGAGAATTAAGGATTAGTCATCGGCCATTATTAGACGCTAGATGTCGTTGTTCCTTGAGGAAACTGGATAACGACAGTTCTTCATAGATTTGTTTAAAACCGTTTAGTAATTTTAATTCAAATCGGAAGCCATGATTTATCTGATATTAATAGGCGAGGTATTTTATCCATTCATATTTATATAAATAGGCATGTTATCGAGCAATTTTAAATTATTTTTTTCATTGACAGAGACAAATGCTATTGCTGTCTTTATTATCATTCGTTACAGCTCAGTTGACGTTAGTTGAAAACTTATGTAATGTAACCTTTGTAGAAATATGGTAGATAACCTTTGACAATCTACCTATAATCCTATAATCTGTCAATAGCCATAAAAATGTTTAGTAGAAACTTGAAAGTTTCTGACTGAAATTCTAACTTTGAAAAAAATACCTGTCAGTGACAGCCGTTAAAAGGAAAGTGAACGAAATTACCATCAGGGCTCTGAAGCTAGATTGACGTCTCCAGGACTAAAGCGGATGTTATAATTATAACGTAACTATAGTAACGTCAGCTTCCGGAATAATAGCGATCAATCATTGGTTAAACATTTTTGTTATTTCGTAACCATGGTAATGTCATCTTCTGAAGAATACGCGAGCGGTCATTGGCTAACCGTAGCAACGCCCGCCCCATTGGTCACTAGAGTTCGGCCGAAGTCGTGATACCAGCCTCATAAGAGTTCGGAACCCGATTTGTATTATTCGACCAAGTTTCGAACAGTGGCAAGTGGCTCAACAATCCCGTGTGGTGACTGTACCTATAGACATTAGTTCTATGGGTATTTTTTTTTGTCGCTGAATGCCAAGACCTAGTGTCACAATTTGACGTTTCAAAACAAAAGACAGTTTGTTTGCAGTCCTAGTCCTCTTTACATATCATTTTAGCACATGACACCGGATACATAGTATTTCCGGGTTTAATTTAAAGTAAATAACATCAACATTCCGTAGCAAGTTTGAGAAAAAATTATACCTCGATATTTTTCTAGTAGGAACGAGAGACTGACAAAATTTAGCATCGACATAACTGTTAACGATGAGTCTTATAGTGGTCGATAAATAAATTTAATAAATAAATCATCATCATTATCAGCCTATGATAGTCCACTGCTGGACGAGGCCTCTCCTATTAACTATGCGTATAGACGCATTAGGGGGTAAATGCCCATAATCGTCACACTGAGCAAGCGAATTGGCGATCGCAGTAATGTGTCCACTATGATGACGCTGCTGCCCATCATCAATCTTTTATCAAATAATGGTAAGTAATCGATCCTCAAATTTAATTATTTATTTTTAATGTAATGTAAATGCTAAAATACGCTTGGAAAATGTGATGAAAATGCGTGATACTAATATCTGAAATTATTTATGGTAGAATAAAGGCTATTTTTATTTTATTTATTTTATTTTATTAACACATCGATCCCTCAGTCGACTCTTACGACACCCGCAGGAGGAGTGGGTGGTGACAAATGTATTTTTAATGCCGTCACCACACGGACTACACATCACATTACGACACAAGTACGAAAAATATGAAATCCGAAACGAATGGCGATGTTTTAAAACACGACCGAAGGGAATGTTTTAAATCGACACGAGTTACGAATTTCCTTTTTGCACGTGTCTCGTACGACGTTTTTTAGTACAGATGGCCCTCCGAAGTTTTGGACCTGACGTAAAAATATCGTTTTTTTTAAGGTTTAATTGTTTATTTGTATTAAAGTTTTATTTCAAACATGGTTAATCACTTTAAGCTGAAAATGTAACATAGAAGGGAGATTCCACGTAAGAATGTAGGTAATGGGTAAATCCACAAGACTGTAATGAGAGTTACCAATTCTTTTGTATGTTCTCATATTAATTAAGTACATTTAAGGGACCTACAGACCTATCTACCTACAGGGCTAGGCTAGACGTACGGAAACTCAACTTTGATTAATTAACTTACGAAAGAATTGGTAACTCTCGTTATAGTCTTGTGGATTTACCCTAATATACTATACATATATATCTAGCGTGTTTATTTTTCATTAATTGTAAATATAACTTGTTATCGAATGATTAATTATCTCTACATATAATCGAACATTTACTCTTCAGTCATAAGTAAATAAACAGACGATGAAATAATCATACCTAGCAAATATAGGACAAACGCCCGTCATTTTGAAAACTAAACCCTGTTTCGTACAGTAAAGATTTCCTTATCTTATGATTAACATCATAAAACTAACACTAAGTAAATATCTAGGAAATCCCAAATCTTTGTACAAGTAAGAAAGAGTTGGGATCTCCTAAATAGACACTTAGTGTTAGTGTTATAAAAAACATCTATAGCAAATTCAACGCAACGGAGAGTTGTCGAGTTTGCAAACGATTGTGGTAGACACACGTCTTTGAGTGGCTTAAGGTTGTAGTACCTTCGAAAAATTTAGTACAGACAGATGTCGCTAGTGATTAGCTTCACAATACCATTGACTAAATTAGCTGTGATCGACGGAAGGTAGGTAGTCTGGTGTAATTGGAAGCACGTTGGACCGGCAATCCAGAGCAAGCGGGTTCGAATCCCGTGACAACCAAGTCTTTCGCAGTTGATTTTTTCTCTGGTAAGTACATCTGTTACGACATTGTGGGATTATAAAAAAACTAGCGATCCGCCCCGGCTTCGCACGGGTACTATACCTACATAAAAACCTTCCTCTTGAATTACTCTACCTATTTACAAAAATCTCATCAAAATCCGTTGCGTAGTTTGAAAGATTTAAGCGTACAAAGGGACATAGGGACAGAACAAGTGACTTTATTTTATACTATGTAGTGATATATCTAATAAAATAGAACATGTTACCATTATAAGATAAGGAAGTCTCTACTATACGGAACAGAGTTAAGTTTTCAAAATGACGGGCGTTTGTCCGATCCTTGATACCTAGGTATACAAGTTTAAGCAGTATCCAAGTGAATAAGCTATGATATACTCACTGCCCCAGGAAGCTGGTGTTGGTCCCGAAACTGGGCTGCCCTAGGCCTCCTAGGCCTCCCGTGTTCCCGAACATGCCGCCGCCGAGGCCGCCTCCCAAACCATCTGAAAATTATGGCGTTTTACTTCTTCATAATCGAGTGAACTTTTTTAGCAAAGCGTTCCAAAAACATAAAATAGTACATTACATCAGAGGCCGGGAAAATGAGGATTTCCGGCCAAGTTGGTATTTACACGCCGAGGCATAAATAAATAATAAATAAATAAATATCTTAGGACATCTTACACAAATCAACCTAGTCCCACGGTAAGCTCAATTAAGGCTTGTGTTGTGGATACCAGGCGACGATATACATAATAGATAGATACGTATAGATACTTAGATACATACACAGCCATGACCAAGAAACAAACATTTGTGATAAATAAATACACAAAGAATGCCCTCGCCGGGATTCGAACCCGGAACCTCCAGCTTCGTAGGCAGGGTCACTACCAACTAGGCTACAGAGGCTGTCGTAGGCATGTACAGTCGAAGACAAAATAAGGGGTATACAAAAACGTTCAAAAATATGTCCCAGTGCACTCTAATTCTGTGTAATAAGAACGTCGTAACATATTTATGACCGGATTCTTTCGATACTTATTTTTGCACTTGACTGTATTAGTACATTACTATAGAGGACGGGAAACGAAGGGTTACAGGCCAAGTAGATATATCTGGCCGAAGGAACTGAGGTCAGATAGGGATACGCGGCCTGTAACCCTGTTTCTCGCCGAGATTTGTATAGTGCTTTTCTCGAACTTGCCATGAACTAAAACGAACTGATTTCGGCGAACCATACTATTCAATTTGTAAATAAACCAATAGTACAGTATCGTAAAACATTAAAAAATCTATTCGCGCCTAACTTTTTTTTTATTCTGTTTGAGGTATCCTTTTACCCGGTGGTATAGACATTAGTTCTTAGGTTATTTTTTTTTTCTGTGGCTGAATGTCAAGACCTAGTGTCACGATTTGACGTTTCAAAACAAAAGACAGTTTGTTTGCAGTCCTAGGTGTGAAATAAATACATGAAATCTCTTTACATCATCTTAGTATATGACACCGGATACATAGTATTTCCGGGTTTCATTTAAAGTAAGTAACATCAACATTCCGTAGCAAGTTTGAGAAAAGTGCTTTTCTCAAACATACAAAGAAATAAAAAAAAACAATGACAATGATGTCGAAATTAAAAAAAAAGTTACATTGCAGGCCTAGGCCTGAAAAGTGTTATGAAATTCCATTTCCATCCCAGTGAGTTACTGCGCCCTAAAAGCGATACTTCCGAGTCTATTTTAAGGAACGTAAAGACAATATTTCATTGCATGTTTGAGAAAAGCTAATTCAATTAATCTCTCATCCACCGACTGAGCTGCCTCCTTCGATCAAATAAAACATGGAAGCCGCACGCCATACTAAATTGCCTTTCAAAAAGGGTCCTGAATTTTAGTTGAGAAGTGTCACCCCCTCTTCAATGCATCACGGCAATGAATTTGAATGTCAACCTATAAAAACTTAAACCGCCATTTAAAAATAGTTGTGATTGGTCCATCAAAGTTTTGATTGGCGATATTCAATAAACATTTGTCAAAGATGTTGCGCCGAAATATGCGCGGTGTTAAGAAAAGTGCTATGTTCTGCCCATCTTGGCACAATTGAACAATTGGTTTTGGGGGAATTTTTGAGCTGGCGTTAGACGTCCATGTTATATATGGTCGCAGGCTGCCTCACGAGACATTCAATGCGGACCCGGTTACTAACAGAATGGTAAATAAAGCTGAGTGTACCAGTTTTGAAGGTGTTCTGCTGTTGCGGCTGCTGGAACAGGGATCCGCCGCCGAGTGTACCAAAGGCTGGTGCCGCGGGTTTCGCTTGGAACGTGTTCGTGCCTAGGCCACCACCTGAAAATATTGTGTATCAAAGTTGTGGACATACAAGGGTAAGAGTGCGGCACCACTGAGGCGGAGAGGAGCGGAGATGTGCAAAATAGGCTACTTGACCAATTTTTAAAGTTTGTCGTATATTATTAATCAATATCTGATTAACGGAAAAAAACATAAATATATTTTTTCACGACCTAGGCGAACCGCAAAATTATAACTTAAAATTTAAACTTTCGTAACCGCGCGAAAACGATACTAGCCATGTTAATTCTTAGATTATCTGTGGTGTGACGTCACTCAAACCGAAAACAAACATTTGACATGTCACTTATGTTATGGCAATGTCACAGCAAAGCTACATGCCTATATGTCCATGGCGAATGAGGGTTTTCGATAATTTTTCTGCCACCAGGACGGCGCTTCGTACGCACCTGGTCTCGACAGCTGTCAGATTCATACTATTCATAGGCACCTGGGCCTAAAATATTGAAATTCTATTTTATTTGGAAGAGAATTGATTTTGTAATGGATTACGACTAATACATGGTCGTCGAACTGAAGATTGAACTCTAAAACAGGCGCTCAAAGTCACTGGTATTCAAAATAATTACTATAACTTTGTTAATTTCATGAGAATTGACTTGGAACTATTTTATTTATTTATTTTAGGTAACAATATGACTAAAGTAATGGTTTTCAGAATAAATAAACCTATAAATATGTTGAACATTAAATGCGCGTATTTATTTTGACAGTTCGTTATACGGTCGGCTCAGTGCTGCCATCTCACCTCCCCATAGCGGCAGAAAAAGTATCAAAAACCCTCATTTCACTCGTATAAGATTCGACATGAAGTTAGTTTAAGATCCTATGACGTCACATCATGGCCGACACCGTTTTCAGAGTACGAAATTTAAAAAAAATAAAACAATTTTTTTAATAAAAAATATGTACCCATCAAACACTTTTAATACACCGTAATCGAAAAATATTGATCTTTTCAATAAATACTACAGAAACTAGTAATTTTTTGCACTAAATTTGATATGAGTCAAGTAGCCTATTGGCCAATGAGACCGCATCAGTGTTTCGAATTTTGAATTTGAAGAATGTAATTGGTCAATTTTGCACATCTCCGCTCCTCTCCGTGTCAGTGGAGCCACACCCTTAGGATGTGTTAAACCGAACTGTCTGACAGCGTTATGCTATGTATGTATTGTATGGATTTTTTATAGTATTAGGTCATTGACCTATGAAACCTATGAAATTGGCGTTTTGCATGGAGAATTTTATGAAAAGTCTATTTCCCATAAGCGGTGGTGGCTCAGTGGTTTAGACGTTTGACTTTCAATCCGGAGGTCGTGGGTTCAAATCCTGGCTCGTACCGATGAGTTTTTCCGAAACTTATGTAGGGAATATCAGATGATATTTGGACATTTTCGCGAGAATTTTTTTTTTAAGGTAGGTAAATTTAATGTTTTTCCTACTCAGAATAACGAGTTCTTTCAATCTAGGAGAAAAAAAGTACAAGAAAAAAATGGTCCCACATTTTTCATACATTTTACATGCTCTCCACTTTGTAACCGCTGTATAAAGTGTTTGAAAAACGGTTACATAATAGAAACAAAAAGTTAGGACACTTTTTTTCTTCTAGTAGGATCGAAAGAGCTCGTGATTCTGAGCAGGAAAAACGTAAAATTTACCTGTTTCAGAAAAATAAGTTTTTGTATCTCTTCTCGCGAAAATGCCCATTTACCATTAGCGTTCGGTGAAGGAAAACATTGTGAGGAAACCTGCATACATCCGCGAAGAAATTCAAAGGTGTATGTGAAGTTCCCAACCCGCTTAGGGCCAGCGTGCGGACTATAGCCCAATTCCTCTCATATATGAGGCCTATGCCCAGCAGTGGGACATTTAGACCCCGGATTGTTGTGGCAGTGACGTCACAATAGGGTGATATGGGGAGTAAATGGAACGGTAGAACAAAATTATACATAAAAAGATAAGATAAGATAAAAAATTATATACACAGTAAATATATTGTACAGTTTCACCAAAGAAAACATAATTTCATTTACTATACCATTTATATATTAAATTCAAAATGAAAAAATTGCAGTGAATTTATCTACAGGGTGGAAAAAGATTTTGGGTCAGTGAGGGCATCTACCAGATCCCGTGTAGCTACGCGAAAATGGTCTTAGAAGACCTTCCCGCGATTTTCAATTAAAGAAGATTAGCGTTTTCAGATTTTGGAAAAAGTATACAGGGTGCAAGGAAATGGTCATTTTTGACAAACTTTTTTTTTGATGCCAATCGATCCTGTTTCTGTTCAGGATTAAAAGCTTGTATGGGACCAAAAAAAAATTTTCGGCTAGAAAAGCCACAAATCGAGATTTAAAATTCCCATACAAATTGTATGAAAATTAAAAATTATTTTTCACGCTTATTTTTTTATGCCTATCGATTCCATTCCTATCCAGTACCAATAGTTTCCTACGGGTCAACTTATGGCAATGTACAAAAAAGCCTAAATTTCAAGAAAACCGTTTTCATACATTTACTATGAAAAAAAAAGTGAAACCTTAATTACTTTATCTGTCACGATAATTAGTCGTCCTATGCTAAATGATAATAATAATACTGTATGAAATCATTAGCAACATTAATTAGCGTCACAGATAATGTAATTGATTTTCACTTTTTTCCCATAGTCAATGTATGAAAACAGTTTTTTTTATTTTTGTTTTTTTTTACGTTGCCGGAAGTTGACCCCTAGGAAACTATTGGTACTGGATAGGATTGGAATCGATTGGCATAATAAAAATTAAGCGTGAAAAAATATTTTTTTATTTTCATACAATTTGTATGGGAATTTTAAATCCCGATTTGTGGCTTATCTAGCCGAAAAAAATTTTTTGGTCCCATACAAGCTTTTGATCCTGAACAGAAACAGGATCGATTGGCATCAAAAAAAAACTTTGTCAAAAATGACCATTTCCTCGCACCCTGTATACTTTTTCTAAAATCTGAAAACGCTAATCTTCTTTAATTGAAAATCGCGGGAAGGTCTTCTAAGACCATTTTCGCGTAGCTACACGGGATCCGGTAGCTGCCCTCACTGACCCAAAATCTTTTTCCACCCTGTATATTATTTTTTTAATATTAAGTTTACTAGTTTTCGACAAAAAACTGACCGATCGAATAATAATTTCGTTCCAGTTCAGTAAATGGAACATACATAAATATTAAACTTCATTTTATCAATGTATGCAAACTATATAAACCTGTATAAAGTTGACCTTAGATATAAACTGTTTGCTTTATTTATACCATAAAATAATAAGTACAATCTCGTATTCATTTACACAATATGTCATTTCTTATATTATCTTATCTTATAACTTATGTATCATTTTGTTCTACCCTTCCATTTACTCCCCAAATCACCCTAGTGTGACGTCACCGCCACAACAATCCGGGGTCTAGACATTATATTGGCCTCTGTGGTATCTTACCCAGCGTGGGCTGGTTGAAACCGAACGTGGGCTGTGTCGCAGGCTTGCCGAACGTGTTGTTCGCGCCGAACAGCCCGCCTGACGTGCTCGTAGCTCCGAAGCCTAACGCTCATATGCTAGTAGCAGTATTCTTACAAAATAACTTATAGTACTACGTACAGAAAATCCACTCCTCCACAAACGTGTCATTTGTCAAAAATATATACCTACAGTACTCACAAAATGTAACGCATACAAACTGCGAATCTTTGCTAACCTTAGTTTAATAACAGGCGAAGGTTATCATTGAGACAGACAATATTACTACATAGTATAAAGTCACTTTTTCTGTCCCTTTGCACGCTTAAATCTTTAAAACTACGCAACGGATTTTGATGAGATTTTTTTAATTAGTAGAGTAATTCAAGAGGAAGGTTTTTATGTAGGTATAGTACCCGTGCGAAGCCGGGGCGGGTCGCTAGTATTCAATAATACCATACTCTGGGGCCTATTGCGTAACAAATAACAAGCGCAAGTCTCTTTCTAGTAAGAGAGAGGGAAAAGAGACTTCCGCTTGTAATATTAGTTGTAATTTGTTGTGAATAGGACCCTGGTCGGCGGAATTTGTGATTTAATTCTAAGATTTTCGTCTGAATAAAGATTTATTTCATCACATATAAGCTAACACGGCTAACCCGCTAAATGTACCTAAACAGCGGAGTATACTTACCCAGCGTGGGCTGATTGAAACCGAACGTGGGCTGTGTTGCGGGCTTGCCGAACGTGTTGTTCGCGCCGAACAGGCCGCCTGAGGTGCTCGTCGTAGCCCCGAAGCCAGATGTGTTTAGCGAACCGAAGGCTGTGGATCAAATACGATTTAGTATTCATGTCACGACAAACGGGTGTTAATCGGGAGAATCATCCCTTTAGTACCGTTTGGTAGCCAATGTTTCGTAACTGGGCATTTTCACTTCTAGGGACACCCAATTAGCTTAACTCTCGCAAAAAAGTTAACTTCGATGTCAGCTTTTGTAACGACAATTAAGCATTAAATATTTACATAAATCCACTTTATTTATGTTTTTATATTGCATAAACGCTTATTCTTCCTGGATTAAATGATAAAAAAATATTTTTGTTAATATTTAATGCCTAATTGTGATTACAAAGCTGACATCGAATTATAAATATTAGATGTCATATACCAAAGAAAAACGACCAAGATCACCTATGTCCGAGGTGGGGATCGAACCCACGTACTCAGCTTTCGCGGCTGATGCCTGTACAGTCGCCATCAGATATATGGTAGCGGTCGAGGTCCCCAAATAAATCGGAGCAACGGTAAATTTCAATAAATTCGTTACGTGAGAAAAGGGCAATGATTTGGGAGCGTGTAATTCGTCATAAATTTAGGAGCAGTCACTTTTCAATAAATTCGTAACGTACAAGTAGGTAAAGATATCGGAACGAACATGACTCAAAGATATCGAAGCAGCCAGGATGATCATAAAGATCGGAACATTTATAGGAAATACACCTTAAGCCTGCGTCACATAGTTTATTTTAATTTGTTACTATGTTGTCACTACTACTACTACTTTAAGTTGTCAATGTCAAAGATGATTTTGGCGACTGTTGTGGGTGAGTACATGAGTTTCCTAGATAAAAGAGAAGTTTTCAAGCATCATTATCGAAAAATGCATAAATTCAATTTAGATTTTTTATTGATGTAATAATATTAATATGGGATAAGTAGGTAAATAAAATCGTAAAGCTAGCAAATTATTTATTTGAACGGAGCTAAAAAAGTATAAAGGGTGAACAGAATACCTAAAAGTCATTTGCGGATCCTATTTTACCACGGTGACAAGTCCGAGAATTGTAAATTGACTGTTTCTCCCATTGCAGGCGTCCATGGGCTACGATTACCACTTATCATCAGACGGGCCGTGTGGTTGTTTGTGTTTCAAATATATTGCAAGAACTTTTAGCAATCAACAATAAATACCGTCTTTTTAACCGACTTCAAAAAAAAAGGAGGTTCTCAATTCGACTGAATTTTTTTTTTTTAACCGACTTCAAAAAAAGGAGGAGGTTCTCAATTCGACTGAATTTTTTTTTTTTTTTTTGTTGTATGTATGTTACCTGATATCTCCGAGAATAGTGAACCGATTCTAAAATTTCTTTTTGTGATCGAACGTGTATTACCCCGAGATGGTCCCATTGGCACCAAGTTGGGGTCTGATGATGGGATCCTGGAGAAATCGAGGGATCTCTTCAAATGTTATAGGTACATGTATGGCGCTTTTGGTAATTTTCATTCATTTACAAGAATTTGCATTCAGAAAGTAGGATTTGAGGAAACCAATGATGGAAACAAATCGGGAATCTTGGAGAAACCGGTTGAAGTCGGTTTTTTAAATTTTTAATTTGGTGATTATTAGCGAAGCAAAATTATATATTGTCACAAAAATACGACAATTGTCGTGAAAGAATTTACGAAAATCGTTCTAAACCTTGTGACAATTGTAACGACTTTCCGAAAGTAAAATAGTACATTACAATACAAGTACGAAAAAAATCAAGTGGAGTGGAACGAGTGGAGATAAATTAAAGCACGACCGAAGGGAGTGCTTTAAATCTACACGAGTTACGAATTTCCTTTTCGCACGTGTATTATTGGTGATAATAGTACGTTGGTGGCAAACAGTGTTGGAACATAGAGTTCTTATATGTGACCGATATAAACTAGCTGGTTAGAATAATGAAACTAATGTCAATGTTTGTTTACCTAGTCGCTCTGTCACGTTAGTTTATTACTTCAGTCTGCTTCAGTGCACAATATAACTCGGAACAGTTTACTGGTATTTCATTTACGGAACCTCCAACATGGTAGCATCGCTGCGGTAATTACCAGATTCCAAAAAAAAGTGCGCGTGTGATTTCGATACAAATATTTTCAAAATTTATTCGCATGAAAACAAAAGATGGCATCTGCCAGTCAGAATGTTTCGATCGAAAAATTATCCGGAATTCAAAATTATAATTCATGGAAATTCGTCATGCGGATGGTGCTTATTCACGACGATCTTTGGGATTGTGTGGGAAAGCGTGAAAATAATGAAATCGACGAAAAGAAGCAGGAGAAGGCGCTCGCGAAAATCGCCTTAAACGTACAGCCTTGTGTGTTTCCACTGATTCGAAACGCCAAGACGGCTCGCGAGGCATGGGACAACCTGCAGAAGGCGTACGAGGACAGAGGCTTGTGTAGACGACTCGGATTGCTTCGTACATTATTCGCTACAAAATTAAGCGAATGTGTGAGTATGGAGGCATACGTGAACAAGGTCTTGGATTCATCGCAACAACTGAGCGACATCGGAGCGGCTTTGGAAGACGACTTCGTAGCCGTAATTTTGCTCAGCGGTTTGACAAGCGATTATGATCCGTTGATTATGGCTCTAGAAAATTCGAACACGTCACTGTCAAGCGAAACTGTCAAATCAAAATTGCTTCAAGAAAATGCACGTCGTGATGAGAAAACCGAAGATACGACTGCTTTAGTTGCTCGAAAGACACGAAAACCAAATAAGTGCTTCAAATGCAAGAAGACTGGGCATTTTATGAAGGATTGTCCTGAAAAGTCTGACGGCAAGAAGAGTGGCCGTAAAGGCTCGGCGCTTCTCACGGCGTTGACCGCAGGTATCAAGCGCGACGTTTGGTACGTAGACAGCGGCTCATCCTGTCATTTATGCAATGACCGCACATTTTTATCGGATTTTTCGAACGAGAAACCGAAGAAAGTGTACATTGCCAATGGCGAAGCTCTAATGACGGCTGGACGAGGTACGGCGCAGGTTGTGTTCAAGGACAATAGCGTAAGAATGATAAGTAATGTGTACTTAGTTCCTAAATTGTCTACTAATTTGTTATCTGTAAGTGCCATGGTCAATAAGGGTTACAAAGTTGTGTTTTGTTCTGGTGTGTGTACAATCACCGAAAATGGGGAGGTTTTAGCTACTGCAACCGAGAGAGATGGTGTTTATCAACTTGATGCCATTGAAACCGTGTCTGTTTTGTGTAGCGAACCATCCTCGCAGGCTATGTGTTCGTCTTTGTCTGTAGATACAGGTGACAGCGAGGCGGCGTCAGAGTGTCAACTGAAGGATGACAGTCGTCCTGTTGAACACGTCAAGCAAGCGCAGGCCCAAGCACCAGCGAAGCAGTTAACGCAACAAGTTTGGCATCGACGTCTGGCGCATCTGAACACCCGAAGCATGGAGTTATTGCGAAAAGGTATGGCTACTGGGATTTCTTATGATAACAATAACTTTCAGTCTTGTGTTTCCTGTGTTGTAGGTAAACAGACTAGGTTACCATTTCCAAAGAAATCTGTATCCAGGGCAAATGACATACTTGGGTTGATTCACAGCGATATTGCGGGACCACTTCCGTGTCTGTCCATGGGTGGGAAAAGATATTTCCTGACGTTCATCGATGACCTGTCACGAAAAACTTTCGTTTATTTTCTTAAGAGGAAGGATGAGGTTTTCGAGATGTTCAAAGAGTTTAAAACTCTTGTAGAAAACCAAACCAATAAGAAAATAAAAGTTTTGCGAAGTGACAATGGTGGTGAATATGTCAATTCTAATTTTCAGAAATTCCTGAAGAAGCATGGAATACGACATCAGACCACAGTACCAAGGTCTTCAGCGCAGAACGGTGTCGCGGAGCGTGCGAACAGAACCATCATGGACAAAGCCAGGTGCATGCTTCAGGAAGCAGGTCTGAAGAAGGAATTCTGGGCAGAAGCCGTTAACACCGCAGTCTACCTGAAGAATCGTTCTCCAACTAAGGCTGTGATGGGCAGTACACCAGAAGAGAAATGGACAGGTAAAAAGGAAAACCTTAGTCACCTGCGCATTTTTGGTTGTCAAGCTTATGCTTTTCAGCACAAACGGGATAAATTGGATCCCAAGAGTAAAAAACATATTTTTGTTGGATACTGTGACGAAACAAAAGGTTACAGATTGATTGATCCGACCAACCCGAAAAATGTCATAAAAGCAAGAAACGTAATTTTTCTAGAACATGCTTTTTGGAATGACATATCATCTGATGAATGTGACAGTTCACGTTACAATCTCGTTGATCTGGCTAGCAACGATAAAACTGTCAATGATGATGCTCAAGTGCAACCGATGTTACCCACAGAGCCCGCAGAAACATCTACAGAAAACTGTCAAGATAACACTGTCATTACGGTAGATGATTCTGAGAGCAGTACTGAGACCCCAGACGACTCAGCGGATGAAACGTACATTCCAGGAGATTCGACACTGGAAGACTGCGAGAACTCTACAGAGGAATCCAGCGAGTTTGAGTCTGCGAGCGTAGCACGCACTGCGTGCAGTGACAGCGGAGACCCTCAGACAGTTCGTGAGGCACTGAATGGCCCGGAAGCTAAGGAGTGGAAAGCTGCGATGGCGGAAGAGTATAAATCCTTCATCGATAACAAATGTTGGACTCTGACTAATCGCGATTCGAAGCAACGGCCAGTTAAGTGCAAGTGGATCTTTAAAAGGAAACTTGGCCTGAATGGGGAAATTTTAAGGTATAAAGCGCGCCTTGTTGCAAAAGGTTACACGCAGAAATACGGTATAGATTACGAAGAAACGTTCTCTCCCGTAGTACGATATTCTACTATACGTACGTTGCTCGCTTTAGCTGCGGAACATAATATGAATATCGAACATCTGGATGTGAAAACGGCATTTTTGAATGGAGATTTAAAAGAAACCGTTTTTATGGAACAGCCAGAAGGCTATAAAATAAAAGGCCAAGAAGATAAAGTTTACAAGTTAAATAAGGCCATATACGGACTGAAGCAAGCTTCGAAGTCTTGGTATGATAAGATAAATGGCGTTTTAACAAATAAAATGAAATTCAAGCGATTATCTTCTGAACCTTGTGTTTATGTCAAGTCGAGTGGAAAATCTATGGTTATGATTGCGCTCTACGTTGATGACATAATGCTATTTTCTTCAGCTGATTGCCAAGATACGGCGAAAATCAAAGAGGAACTGAAGAATGCCTTCGAAATAAAAGATTTAGGGCCAGCACATCACATTCTCGGAATGAGGCTTTGTAGACAGAATAACGAAATAACTCTAGACCAGTCGAGTTACATTAAGAATGTGCTAGAACGATTTCAAATGTCGGACTGCAAATCTGCGCGAACACCTATGGAAACAGGACTGAAGCTCGTGAAGTCAACTAAGAAGGACTGTACTTACGACTACAGAGGCCTGATAGGCTGTCTCATGTACATAGCAGTGTGTACGCGGCCGGATATTGCACATGCTGTCAGCTCACTCAGCCAGTTCAACGATGCTTACGACGAGACTCACTGGAAGGCGGCAAAGCGCGTTCTTCGCTATCTTAAAGGTACGCTTAATTATTCTTTAACTTTTCAGAAGTCAGGTTTGAATATTCTCGCGTATGCGGACGCTGATTATGCGTCGAATGAGGTCGACCGTCGATCTTATACCGGTTTCGTTTTTAAAATTGGCAATTCTACCGTCTCTTGGGAGAGTAGAAAGCAGAAAACAGTGGCTCTTTCCAGCTGCGAAGCGGAGTATATGTGTCTGTCAGATGCTTGTAAAGAGGCTCTTTTTCTGCGAAAGTTTCTGTTCGAAATTTACGGGGTACAGTACAAAATAACTTTGCACAATGACAATCAGTCAGCACTGAAGTTGTGCACTAATTCTATGTACCACGCCAGAACAAAACACATCGATGTCAGACATCATTTCATCAGGGAAATCGTTGAAGAAGGTACGGTTACCTTAAAGTATCTTTCCACTGACCAAATGATCGCTGACGTTTTAACGAAACCTTTGACTAAAGAAAAACACGATAAGTTCGTTTCTCATTTATTTATTGCACTAAATAAGTGAGGTCTTGGATATTAAGTAATGTACTTGCAGAAGTATAGATTATTTTGGATCCGTGTCATATATGTTTTGAATGTTTTCTTTACTATTTATATGTGACGGATACTTTGATAATTTTATACTTTTGCTAATGTTTTTGCTGTAGATAGTTTTTATTCCTTAGGGCAGCAGATGTGTCATTGCTTTATATATATCCTTATTGTGTTTATTGTTGTGTGGCTATGTAAATATTTGTAGTTTATATTGGATCAAGGGCCAGTGTTGGAACATAGAGTTCTTATATGTGACCGATATAAACTAGCTGGTTAGAATAATGAAACTAATGTCAATGTTTGTTTACCTAGTCGCTCTGTCACGTTAGTTTATTACTTCAGTCTGCTTCAGTGCACAATATAACTCGGAACAGTTTACTGGTATTTCATTTACGGAACCTCCAACAAACAGGCACACGAACCGTCCGATAGTAAGCGGTAGACGTAGCCTGCGGAGGCTTGTGACATCAGTAACAGTGATATTATACAATTATTGTCAAACTTGTCATTATGGCATTGTTTGTGTGTTGGGTGAATAGGGTTATTAAAAAGAGATACGTTTAGGTATGCTACTGTTGCTTTACTAAAATACAGGCTGGCTCATTAAAATCAGTCAGTATGGGAATGTCTGAAACTATCGGACATACGAAAATATATTCTTAGGAACCATGTCATCGATTGTAATAAACAGAAAAACTGCATTAATATATTTAAAAAAACTATCCAGCAGGGGAATCGAATCCGGTTGTTTTGAAAAAATAAACTTATCTGCACTATTTCTATTCGGAAATCCATTATGTAGGTCTTAAGCAGTAAATAGTAGTATTTGTTTTTAGGAACCATATCTATCACCGATTTAGATAAAAAAAACTGCATTTATACATTAGAAAAAAAAACGCGTTGAATATGTGAAAACAATGTATTTTATTCATTTTAGACATCATGCTTCTTAGATACATTTACTGTAAATGTCTCTACATTCCCATGCTTCTTAGAGACATTTACTGTTTTCACATATTCAAAACGTTTTTTTAGATAATTATGATTCCTAAAAACAAATACTACTTAGTATGTCTTATAGTTTCAGAATTTCTCTTTAAAAAAAATATGTTTTAAGACAAAATACTATTAAATGACGTACTGACATTTCTATTACTCCTTAGGGAATTTCACTTTTCAATTACTCCCGCTATGCATGCAAGCAATGGCGCGCTAAAACAGCAAGTGTGATGAAAAGTTGACATTAACTGGCCCCCAAGATCGGATTATTTAAAAGGATTTGTATTTTCTAATTGGCCAACGAACCTTTAGCAATTAAAACAAAATACTCGAACCACGATCACTGAAATAACGCCGGAAATGTGTGTAAAAGTGATGAAAATAGCGATGAAAAGATTTGGCATCTGCGATGCTACTGGAGGTGGATATTTGTCTGATTATTTTCCATGTGTAATTGCCGACCCAAAATAATTATATTTAACCAGTGATACTTTATATTTTTTGTGTTATGTATAGAATAAAATTTCAAAAATAAAGTGTAGGTATATATCTAATTTGGCCACCCTGTATGACTATGAATATATTCTAGATTTACTTATACACTGTTGTGTCAATAGTACTTTCAAATCCCATTGTAATCGCTGTTTAATAATACCTACTTCAATATAATTATTACTCGAACTATTCATTGCGCCACCGAGGACACGACATCTCACGAAATTTTGCTTTGCTCCTTGTTCTACCTTTGTCAATTTTGGCAATACGTCAAAACAGCGGTTAACTAGACAAGTCATTTATAATGATTTACGCATAATATCTGTCCAATTTGCGAAAGAGACAGAAATATATTTGTCACGATGACAAATGTCTACTCTTTTCGAAGAACGTCACAACAAACCACTGTGTTCTAAATTCAAATTATTGACAACCTATTCAAGACGTGTGGCTGACCATAAAGAATTTAAAGTGATGTGTATATGACAATAAGGTATATTTTCCATAAATGTTGAAATATTTACGACCACCCTGACTGCTCAGATATTTCTGATTATCTCTGTGTTCCGATATTTTTGTCTAATTATACGTTACAAATTCATTTGAAAAGTGGTTGCTCCTAAATTTGTGACGAATTACATGCCTCTAAATTATTGCCCTTTTTCACGTAACGAATTTATTGAAATTTTACGTTGCTCCGATTTATTTGGGGACCTCGACCGCTACCATATATCTGATGGCGACTGTACCCCTCGGCCACTTGGTCTTAATCAAAGTTAACTTTTCTGTGAGAGTTAAGATAATGGGGTGTCCCTAGAAGTGAAAATGCCCAACTAGCGTTGAAAATGTCGAAAAAAAAAACAAAATGTTTTTTTCGGGAATGTATGAAAACTTCGTTTTTTTTCGGGTTTTTACAGAAACAAACAATGTGTCTGTCACTGTCGCTCCTAGCCATCTGTTTCAATTGACTTTTTCTCAGTGACATCGCGTTCTCTTGGTATAAGTGAAAATTAGACCTGATTCGCATTGGTTTAGAGTTGAAAATGAAAGTGGAGAATTTCATTGTTTTTTTCGAAAAAATCAGGAAAAAAACGAGCTGTTTGGAAAGAAACGGGATTTAATCCGGAAATTTTCAACGCTATTCGTAACCAGCTTCGAAATGGGAATACAATCCCAATAGGTAACTAGCTTTGAATCGGGACTTACCTTTACCGATTTGTAACTGGATTTGTACTAAATCCGGCTACGGAAAGTTATTCCCATTTCTTAGCCAGCCGTTTCAAAAAAATGTGAATGAATGAATTACTTAATGTGTGTTGGAACAAACTTTTGGTCAATCTTAAAGTTGTAGTTACATTTGTTGTCAGTACGAAAAAAGAACACTAATTTCAAATTTCCATTGTTTTTAGGGTTTGTTCATTAATCACGTCATACTGTACAGGGGAGGGGGGGGTCAAGAAAAAAATCACGTGTAATTTTTTGTTACTCTCTGCTTAACAGCATTGTCAGCATTACAGCTAGTAAAAAACTTTACTTTTTTTAAAACACTTTATTAAATTATACTAAGTTTTAAAACATTGCGAACATTTACCTCGTAGTTGGCAATTAAGTATTTTCCCAACACGTGTGCTTAATAAATTACCTACGTAAATTCAAATGTTATTAAAAGGACTACTTAAGTTGGCAATAAATTACACGTCATATTGGATTTGTGGTCCTTAAAATATCACCAGGGGGGTGGGGGGGATCCAAAACAGGCCAAAATCGTATGACGTGATTAATGGACAAGCCCTTACATAAAATGTTATTGTGTGCGTGACCTCAACTCTCGTGGAACTATCTATAAGAAACATGTACCGTTTGTGCCCAAATAAACATTGAAACATAATACCACAATGTCGTAACAGATGTGCTTACCACAGAAAAAATGAACTGCGAAAGACTCTGGTCGTCACGGGATTCGAACCCGCTTCCTCTGGATTGCCGGTCCGTTGGACCATTACACCAGACGACCTTCCGTCGACAGCGAATTTAGTCAATGGTATTGTGAAACTAATCACTAGCGAGTTCTGTACTAGGGCATTTTCGCGAGAAGAGATCCAAAAAAAATTTTTTGTAGGTAAATTTAATGTTTTTCCTACTCAGAATAACGAGTTCTTTCAATCTAGGAGAAAAAAAGTACAAGAAAAAAATGGTCCCACATTTTTCATACATTTTACATGCTCTCCACTTTGTAACCGCTGTACAAAGTGTTTGAAAAACGGTTACGTATGTGATGATTTCATAATATAAAATAACAAACTTCAGTTCTAATGTAAGAAAACATTGTGTACACGAGTCTTAATAGATTTGCTGTCTTTGAATATTAATTTACCATCGTGTAAAGTAGTCTTTATAATTAAAAAAAAATACGAATATAGCAATTGGATGACGTAGGTACTGGTTTAAAACGAAAAAAAAGAAGAAAGCGGAGATGAAGAATTCAAAAAGCACGAGACGGATCGCTGAAAATTATATCTGTACTAATTTAACAAGAATATTAAATAAAAGTGTAAAATACTGTATAACTGGATTTGAATTTATGAAAAATCGGAAGTGGGAATAATCTACGAGCCAATAACTCCAATAAGGTAAAATTTATATGATTTGTTCTAGATTTTTTGTGCATATGAATTGCATACTATTACACATATGTATATAGGTACATATACTTTTTATTTATGTACTTAATTTAAAGAGTACCTACATTACAGTACTTAAAATTTATTTACACAATGATTATTTAACTACAGAAAAACAAACATACGATTTGTTTAGTGTAAAAATCATGAAGCATTTTCTAAGTTTTTAGTAACGAACGACCGATCTGTTCTGTTGTGATTTTTCGTTGCCTAGCAACGGCTGTGCGCCGTGCGCGCCCAGATTCCGCGCTCGCGGACCCAGGCGTTCTGAATACGAGTTAAACCAGCCATTTTATTTTTGCTTGTATGAAGAAATATACAAATCGTCAATTATTTAAGTATAATAACAGTAATATTTTGTTGTACGGCTTTATATTATAATTCATTCATCGTTACATAGAAACAAAAATCAACCATTGACAATTTTTTATCAATTCCAAAAAATCCTATTATTAAATTAATTAAGATTTTAATATTTATTTTAGTTCTTTGACACACGTTATTTATGGATAAAGCTAGACTAGATCATACAAAAAAAATATTATATTGTGACGCTTTATTTTTTTTTAAATACATATTTACTTACCGATGCCAAGTTGGTAATGAAAACTTCCTGTGCACAGGATTTCTGGTCCAGTAATCTTAGAACAATAATTGAAAAAGATGATTCGCCATTATGAAATTAGTGTTTGAAAAATAAACTTTATCTTTCTTGAACCTAATAGGTGAGAAGTGGCGGTCTACCAAAACGCCACATATTTTCATGGGTTTTCACTAGTACCTAAACATAAAATAAAATAAAAAAATGTTTTTAATGAAATATTTAACGTTTTACATTACTTTGTTTTGTAAAATTACAAAAAGATAGGTATAGGTCGTTCATTAAGGTATTTTGTGAGTACTACTAGCCTTGATCTTTGAGAAGAAACAAAATCGAAATTTTATAAATTTTACTACTCGGAATTAAATCAGAGATAGTTCCGGTCAAAGCCTGCATATTACGCTTCAAATTGTTTTCCACCCTTTGATGTTGCTTATATTTCAAGAAAATCTATCGATAATCACAATCGGCATATTTGTGGATAATGTTGACATCATGTCCTTACAAATCTATTCTTTACCATTTGGCATGTGTGGCATGGCTAATTGCATCGCAGGTTGGCGCTCAAATGTCTAAAACATTTTAAAGTCGAATCCAAGTAATTCTATTTTAACACCAAAGTCTTTAAAAATAAGTCAACAATGTTCTAACTTAACACTCCCCGCCACTTGCCTAAGGATCTAAGTTGCTTCTATAATTATATAGTAGCAAAAAAAAAAACATATTTTTATTCGTATGCAGGTAGTCCTTTAAATATTCTTGAAATTAGACTTTATAAATCATGTAAACTATGATACATAAAAGGTACGAAATTTCGCATATATTGAAAATGTGCTCTAGCTGGATCGATTATTTGTTAGACTATATAAATGGACTCTAAATTTTAAACATAATTTATATATTATCATATATTTCAGTTGTTTTACGCTAACAAGAGTTAGTTTTAATAATATTCCATAATAATGTTACCTGTTGCTATTGAAGTTATGTAACTTAATATTATAATGAATATTATAATGATGAATATTATAAATTATTGAGTTTTTATTATAACGAGTATATAACTGAATTAAGCATGATTATTCATTTGACTGTTGGAAAGGTTACGAATAATAAATTATAATATTGATTTGATTGGTCATCATCTTCGTCTATCATAAATGAAATATAATTTAGTACCTATTATGATAAGTTTCATTTTCGGTGCTCTTGTTAAATAATTATCTTTATATTAATATGATATAAGTAAAATGTGACACCTATTTTTTTTAGTAGTTGAAATATGAATACATTTTAATGCACATTCCATTATAAAGTGTGTAAAATTATTAAATATAACACGATGCTACGAGCCTAGGGCCATGTGTGTCCTCAGGTGGTTCATGTAATGTCTGATTGGAGCTATGTATGTTCCAAGGTAGTATCAGGCCAAGTGTGTCTGATTGGAGCTATGTATGTTCCAAGGTAGTATCAGGCCAAGTGTGTCTGATTGGAGCTATGTATGTTCCAAGGTAGTATCAGGCCAAGTGTGTCTGATTGGAGCTATGTATGTTCCAAGGTAGTATCAGGCCAAGTGTGTCTGATTGGAGCTATGTATGTTCCAAGGTAGGATCAGGCCAAGTGTGTCTGATTGGAGCTATGTATGTTCCAAGGTAGGATCAGGCCAAGTGTGTCTGATTGGAGCTATGTATGTTCCAAGGTAGGATCAGGCCAAGTGTGTCTGATTGGAGCTATGTATGTTCCAAGGTAGGATCAGGCCAAGTGTGTCTGATTGGAGCTATGTATGTTCCAAGGTAGGATCAGGCCAAGTGTGTCTGATTGGAGCTATGTATGTTCCATGAGGTTTTCAGGCCAAGTGTGTCTGGACAGAGCTATGTATGCTCTTTAGCTAAATCAGGCCAAGTGTGTCTGAGTGGGGCTATGTATGTTCCATGAGATTTTCAGGCCAAGTGTGTCTGGACAGAGATATGTAGGTATGTTTTTTAGCTTTATCAGGCCAAGTGTGTCTGAGTGGAGCTATATTGTTCCAGAACTTTAAAGAATTACGTTAAAAAAATAAAAATGGGGTTATGTAGTGTTCATAATAGAGTGAGCCTTGTTGACTCATGAGAGCCTGAATAATATTGTCGATGTTTCGAGGATATATCAGCCGAAATAATTCGAGGATATTTCGGTTTAAAAATTACCTAAGGTTAATTTGCACCTTATTAATTATTTTCGTTTATTTTCCGGGATTATGGACTGCGATGCGGATAATGTTAAACAAGAGAGACAGAGCCGAAAACGACAGCTACATGCCGATGCCGGGCCACCATCGTCTCAAAGCCAAACGCGGCCGCAGCGCCGCGAGAAGGAACACTACGGCATGAGTAGAAAGAGGAATCGGTACAGCGTCAGCAGAGTTGTAAAGAACCACAGCCAGAGCTATTCAACCTACCCATTGCAAACGAGTAAACGGTTGCTGGATTCAAGTTAAATGGGAAGATTCAAATCCATAATGGAGAACAGAATAACAAAGGAGAGGTTGATAGCGTGTGTGAAATGATATGAGTGTATCTAAGAGCCAACCCATAGAGATTGTATCAAAACGATTATTTGGACACTCTTGAATTGATGTAGGTAAATTATTATGTATTCGGGTAAATTATAATGTAATCTCCATTCGTTTTACTGTTACGCGATGCTATGATAATATTGTAAGTTTTCGCCTCATTCACAGGATTTAAAAATATTGTACAGAGGTTCACTGGAGGCTCAGTGCTGTTTTGTGACCGAAAATGTAAAATAGTTTGTCTCGACATCATTCTTTGTTATTAAGTTTGAGATATATTATATTATTGTGTAATGTCTTTACAAAACTTATGAGAGTACTAAAATCATAATTACCTTAAAGTTCTTTAACCCTTTGAACGCCAAGAACCACAAAAGTAGCCGTGTGTTGTGTGGCGTGTATATTACATCTTGATGCGAGATGACAGGCGTTTAAAAGGTTAAAAACATATTTAATGTTACACTTGTAATTAACCTTCTCGAATTATATCTTCTGATCTACTTCCAACTACTTCAATAGGTACCTCATATCGCATTATTCGAATACTGAAATCAGCCGAATATTCGAATTGGAAGCCCTAATCTGATCAAGAGATTTTATTCACTACAGCTACTTTCGAGACATTTTGTAATCTCGTATAAAATGCGCAGGTACTGTTGCAGTCTCATATAGTGCCTCGAGAGCAAATGGTTACTAAAAAGTAAATTATCAACCGAATGTGATGATAGATTTTGTAATAATTTATTATTCAAAATAAGTTGATGTTGTACGTTAGTCTACAAAAAAAAAACCAGATTGATTAGTCTGATTCCTGTCTGAATTTTTGTCGTAGAATTTTACTTTAAGTTAAGTATTTTACTTTAAGTTATTGTACCTACACTTGTTATAATATCTAAGAAAATATTAGGTGGTCTGTACGAGTCCTATGTTCACGTATGCACCAGGAGTTGCACTTGTACGGATGGCCGAATGTGATGATTTCATAATATAAAATAACAAACTTCAGTTCTAATGTAAGAAAACATTGTGTACACGAGTCTTAATAGATTTGCTGTCTTTGAATATTAATTTACCATCGTGTAAAGTAGTCTTTATAATTAAAAAAAAATAGGAATAAAGCAATTGGATGACGTAGGTACTGGTTTAAAACGAAAAAAAAGAAGAAAGCGGAGATGAAGAATTCAAAAAGCACGAGACGGATCGCTGAAAATTATATCTGTACTAATTTAACAAGAATATTAAATAAAAGTGTAAAATACTGTATAACTGGATTTGAATTTATGAAACGTAATAGAAACAAAAAGTTGGGACACTTTTTTTCTTCTAGTAGGATCGAAAGAGCTCGTGATTCTGAGCAGGAAAAACATAAAATTTACCTGTTTCAGAAAAAAAAAGTTTTTGTATATCTTCTCGCGAAAATTTTTATTTTATTTTATTTTTGTTTATTTGGTACACCAAACAGACATCGTACAATAAGGATTTAACAAGTAAGCATCAAATGGTATATATGCTAGCACGAGATCCAAAGCAAGTGTACACAACATGAGTTACAAATAAGTGCAAAAATAACTAATTTCCATAAGGTTAGTAATACATAGTAGGTATGTGCGTACAGTCACCTCTAACAATATGTGTTCGTACAAATTCAGAAACGTCTGTGTAAGGTATTAGAACAGAACCCCTAACATACTTCTAGAGCCGACCGCACACATCACATTGTGTAACACAGTCAGGTTACTATTAAGACAAAAAGTATCAACATCTGGTAAAAAAAAGCATAGTTGAATGAGACTAACGTTAAGCTACTAGAAATCACAATTACAGGTAATATTCCATTATATATTATATTATTCCAAATGCCCACTTAATGTTTGAAACATGAGTACCTGGTGCAGCGGCCCCGAAGGTGGGGGCCTGCGTGGCTGGCTTGGCCCCGAACAGGCCTCCGCTGGTGCCGAACGACCCGAAGCCCGAGCTCGGAGTCGCTCCGAAGCCGGTGCTAGCTGGTTTGGCCCCGAAAAGACCTGTGCTGGGCTGTAAAGAAAAAAAAACAATAATAAGGGTGAATATCTAACCGCCTAATTTTGGTGGCGTTATTTTTGCCGAAGTTTCTATTCGTTACAATGTGCTACTTTCTCATTTGAACGAGGCACGGTACCTTATACAAATCACGAAGTATAACATTGAGATTGAGACGTTAAGAAACGTTGGCAAAAATGATGCCACCAAAATTAGGCGGTTGAAACGCTTAGATATTCACTCATAATCGCTATCAGTATGCTTACCACATGATTGGTATGTCAGCTGAGACCATATACAGAGTGTCCCATAAATAATGGATCACCTGACACCCGAGGTAGGTCGACCCAAGAGGTACCTAACCAACCGACCTACCTCGGGTGTCAGGGTGATCCATTATTTATGGGACACCCTGTATAACATGGACGACTAGCGCCAGCTCAAAAATGCCCCCAAAACCAATTGTTCAATTGTGCCAAGATGGGCAGGACATAGCGCTTTTCTTAACACGGCGCAACATCTTTGTCATAATTATGTTTATAGAATATAGCTAATCAGAACTTTGACTGACCTATGACAACTATTTTTAAATGGCGGTTTAAGTTTTTATACGTTGACATTGGAATTCATTGCCGTAATGCATTTCAATGTTGATTTTAAGCCGTGTGGTGACGGCAGTAAGAATACATTTGTCACCACCCCAACTCCTCCTGCAGGTGTCTTAACCTATTAACCGCCGGTTGCTCCGTTAAAATTATGTGCCTCTAGCGCCACACGCCGTTTTCGTACCGAAACCGTAGTGATGTAATCGCTGCTACGATATTTTATCATGTGGTATACTTTAAAAGATAACAAAATTGTGTATTATTTATAAAATGTAAATAAACGTCATATGTTAATAAAATTAAAATAAACAACATCAAACGGCATCCAATTTAGTAAATGAATACTACTGTAACCTAGATTTAAAGCGAGACAATATTTTAACAAAATTTTGTTTTTGGAATCCCTATTGTTGGAAATATACGACTCCGGCGGTAGAGAAATAGGAAAATGTTAAAGTGGATAGTGCTGGCAAACCGCGTCGTTTCCGGTAATCGATATTATTACCAATATTAATTTTAGTAAATGATAACAGTAAATTATATTTTGTAATGTCTGTTTGTACTCCATTATAAATTGTCATAGATATTTTAAACCAAAAGTATACTACGATTTCAATTAAATCTTACTTAAAATAAAAAAAGGAATGTTTTGATTAACGCTGTTATGATCATTTTGAAGAAGACAGCACTCATTACCTTTTCATCTAATTCTAATTCATCATCTGTCTCAAATTCTTCAGTTTGTTCCTCACAGCCTTCCAAAATTCTTATTAATTCTTCAACGGTTGTCATTTTGCTAGTTACTGTTAGCCTCTACTGTGAGTATGTAATGAAGTAAATCCGATAATATAAGTACCTACCCACTAATAAATTTGTTATTAATCATAAGTAAGTACCCTCACTATTATCGAATTGTGCACGCTTATGACGTCATAAGCAGTTGGATACATGCGACTCTGGCGCTGGACACTTTAGATAGCATTGAAAGTACTAGTGTTGTAGATACTAATCATCGTATAAAGTCGAACGTCAAATAAATTATATATAATTCCATTCTAAATAATAATAAAAAACATAAGTGTGATGATTATTATTCAGATTAAAGTCAAATACAATTACTTACATTATTATTACGTATTATTCTTAATTCGTGTAAACCATATGCACAACTTCTAAATAAAGCAAGATAAAATTGGTCGCATCACTATTGTTGGATATATACGACTGCGGCAGGACACGTCTGAGGTAAAACAGTATTTAGCCATACGAGTTCTTCTCTATAATAAATTTGTGTTTTTTTCGTAAAAGGCAATAGGAAGAAAGAAATAATGGTCTCATATTTGTAAGTTGACCTTTGGATCTTCGTTATCATTGTTGCATAGCCATTAAGGACTACATATTACACCTAAAATCCCTGTCAATACTTGTGTTGTAAATATGCGACTGTGGCGCTAGCAGCATTGAAGTCACAGGTAGGATATACATATACGACACCGGCGGTTAATGGGTTAAGAGTCGACAAATGGATTGAAGTGTCACTGACCATGCTACAAGATTGATGATGCAGCAGCGTCATCATAGTGGACACATTACTGCGATCGCCAATCCGCTTGCCCAGCGTGGCGATTATGGGCATTTACCTCCTAATGCGTCTATACGCATAGTTAATACGAGAAGCCTACGTCCAGTAGTGGACTAACATAGGCTGATTATGATGATGAATGCGTTGAAGAGGGGGTGACACTTGTTTCAAGCAAGTATTTGTTACTTAGAAAGTTTTGCTTCCGACGATATATAGGGGCCGCCAGAGCATACTTCGGACAGTGACGATAAATAGTACGTTACTGCAGACGCCGGGAAACCAAACTTAGCAGGCTGCGTAGGTATATTCGGCCGAATAGATTCAATTTCTGCTAAGTTTGGTTTCCAGGCGAAACAAAAAGTGTTTTTCTAAAACTTGCAATAAAATAAGAAATCGGAAGTAAATTTCACATTACACAAACAAATAAGCCATAAAACGACACCAATCTATAATATGAAAATATGAACTTCGCCGTAATTTTTTTTTTTAACTGTTAGTGGTAATCTTTTACCTTTTTTATTCTTTTTGACATTAGTTTTATGATTTTTACAGTGAAATGCCAAGATGCTCTGTCGCTTTGCAAGTTACTTCCGGTATTTTACTTTTTAAAGCACGTTACTTCCCGTACTTTGCAGTCCTAGGAATGCTAAATAGTTATGAAATGCCATAACATATCAAGTTCAGTCATCGAACTGAAAATGTATAAATAGTTATTAATGATCAGAGCCCGGAAAATCCATAGCAAAACAAAAGATTGTCCCAATCAAACTAGGGTGTGAAACATCTTATTATCGATATCGAGTAAGTTTTTTATATCAACCACGTCCGTATCAAACCGTTTTAAGATACAAATAATATTTATCTACAGAGACACAACTCATATTTAATCGCTATCACACGCAATAAAATGACAATAATGACACTCAATGTCTTACGGAGATTAAATTTTCTGAAGTGTCTATTATTTTCAATGAGATTGATTACCTCTTTGTCATCCGAGTACAATTTTTTGATGAAGTAACACTTATAAAACAAATCCTTAACTTACTACTACTTTTTCGTTCGGCTTGAATGATTATAAAATAATGTATTAAAACATATCGCTATGATTTTTAGACAAAACTTACTCGATATCGATAAAAAAACGTTTCTCACCCTAGTTTGATTGAGACAGTCTTTTGTTTTGCTATGGATTTTCCGGGCTCTGTTAATGATAGTTATTTTTCGAATTGACGAGACTTGTTTGTCATATTTTAAGATCGCCTTTTTGCCATTTTTGAGTTATTCCTAGACAGGATGGCGAGCCATTTAGAGATTGGAAGACCAAACAAATCTGTGTTTATTTCTTAGTTACTTTTTTTTTAAATTGGCACAACTAAGTGGCTCCACTCCACCTGATCGTAAGTGAAAAGTAGAGCCCAAATCGCGGCGGCAACGAACAGGAGACCAGCAGTAACCTGTCAGTTACTTAATATATAAATTTTCATCACACTTGCTATCTAAGTGCGCTATTACTTGCATGCGTAGCAGGAGTAATAGAAAATTGAAATTCCCTAGGGAGTAATGGAAAGAAGTACAGTCACCACATGGGAATGTTGAGCCACTTGGCAATGGATGCTATTTGGTCGTGTAATATTATGGGTTCGGTATTTTTCGTTAGTAGGCACGATCGCGACATGACCGATGTTCCCCGATGATATGTCAGTCAAATACGAATCTTTGTTGCGTCGAATTTCAGTATGTCAAAACTAGTTGAAATAATAAAAATTTCTTCGTCTACGAGAATTAAGGATTAGTCATCGGCCATTATTAGACGCTAGATGTCGTTGTTCCTAGAGGAAACTGGATAACGACAGTTCTTCATAGATTTGTCTAAAACCGTTTAGTAATTTATTCGTATTTGCTTTAAATCGGTTGCCATGACTTATCTGACATTAATAAGCGAGGCATTTTTTCCATTCAAGATATTTATATAAATAGGCATGTTATCGAACAATTTTAAATTATTTTTTTCATTGACAGAGACAATTGCTATTGCTGTCTTTATTATCATTCGTTACAGCTCAGTTGACGTTAGTTGAAAACTTATGTAATGTAAGTAATGTAACCTTTGTAGAAATATGGTGGGTAACCCTTGACAATCTACCTATAATCCTATAATCTTATTCTGTCAATAGCCATAAAAATGTTTAGTAGAAACTTTCTGACTGAAATTCTAACTTTGAAAAAATACCTGTCAGTGACAGCCGTTAAAAGGAAAGTGAACGAAATTACCATCAGGGCTCTGAATTTAGATTGACGTTTCCAGGACTAAAACGGATGTTATAATTATAACGTAACTATAGTAACGTCAGCTTCCGGAAAAATAGCGATCAATCATTGGTTAAACATTTTTGTTATTACGTAACCATGGTAATGTAACCTTCTGAAGAATACGCGAGCGGTCATTGGCTAACCGTAGCAACGCCCGCCCCATTGGCCAGCAGAGTTCGGCCGAAGTCGTGATACCAGCCTCATAAGAGTTCGGAACCCGATTTGTATTATTCGACCAAGTTGTGAACAGTGGCAAGTGGCTCAACAATCCCATGTGGTGACTGTACGTCATAGAATAATATTTTTAAACTTATTTTTTTGTCCGCAAGTGTGATGAAAAACATTGTATGCATCACGGTCGGTAAGCGGTATACTAACTCGAGTCATTAAAATCCCTCCGCCTACGGCGTCGGGCTTCTAACACTCTCGTTCGTGATTCCGTACTTACCTCCCTTGATGCACAATGGACTATTGTTAACCTTACTTCACAAATGGTTCAAGGTGGGGATTGAACCCACATACTCAGCTTTCGCGACTAACGCCTATCACTCCGACCTCTAAGACCAAGTGGTCGATTTTTGTAAGATTGTATATTTCGGTAACGAAATCACAAGCAACATGTGTATACTCTGCAGGCATACTTAGGTAAGATTTAAGACAAATAACCACAACTTAAAATAACCATTTATATTTATTTGTAAGAAAATATACCTGCCTAAGTAACACTTCTTTATGCTTATTTGTATACAAAATAAATGCCTACTTGTTTAAATAAGTACAACCATGTTTACAGCAACTAATTGAAAAACAAATCAACGCTTTTCTAAAAATGGCAAAGGTGCCAATCATATTAACATCAAATGAAATTATTTAAATCTGTAATCAATCAAATAAATGCTCTAACAGTCGGATCTACATTGAGTGAGGCGCTTCGCGCGAATTTTGCCGCGCGAGGCAACTCAATAAGTTATTGTGTGCTTGCACATGCCTTAGGCAGTGGGTTTTCTGGCCGGCAAGCGGCGACCGACGCCTTGTCGAGTGCGCGATCTGACACGTCGTCGGTTACCCGCTGCCGGCGACGTTTCAGAGATACCACCCTCAAACATTCGCGAACAAAACATTCGAACGTCGTCGGCGGCGGACACGAGTCGGTCGCCGGCCACCGGCCAGAAAACCCACGGCCTTAAACGAGACGCGTGTACATCGACCGAAAATTGCCGCGCGAGGCATTTCACCCAGCGTATCTCGACCATTAACCAATATAAACAAATTAGATAAATCAACAATTCTTAACAATTAACAAATAATAAGATTTTACGGGAGTGCCTTCGATAAATTCTTTCATAAAAAAATAAACACATGACAGTCTCCAAGATAACAAAAAAAGTAGCGGTCTATTCATCGAGTGAGGCATGTCTATAGCGACCGTATATTGCCGCGCGAAGCAATTCCTTTAATGTGACTCGGCCAATTGGATAATTAAAAGTTTACATAAGCAAATTCGATAAATCAATAATTCTTAAGAATTAATAAATAATCAAGGAATCATCTTTCACATAAGAGCCTCTTCATCTTCTTCATCAATCATCTTTCACATAAAAGTTCTTTATTAATGTTATTATTTAAAAAAACATTATACAGTATACCTTTATCACAAATAAACAAGCGGCCTATAGGTACATCGAGCGAGGCACCTCTACAATGACAGTATATTGCCGCGAGGGGCAGTTATTTCAGTGTGACCCGGTAACAAACGAATTAAAAATTAGATAAATCAATATTTTTTTAACCAGCAACAAATAATCAATCATTTTTCACATAAGTGTTTCCCCGCCAAGTCCTTTACTGATCTTATTATTTAGAACCATATTAGTCTCCAATATGACAAATATAAGCACGACTACACTGATCGTATATTGCCGCGCGAGGCAACGGATTCAGCGTGATCCAGCTATTAACCAATTAAAAGTATTCGTACATAAACAAATTAGATAAATCAAAAACTCTCTACAATTAACAAATAATCGATTACCTAATCACATTTCAATAAATGCTTCCGCCAAATCCTTCAATAATCTTAATATTGCCAAAATACACTGCTCCTAACCGTCCGTGGAAATAACTATCCGAATTTCAAAACACATTGAGGAGAAAATTTTGCACGAATATAAGGAATCGTACATTTTAAATCTATCTTTGTCAATCTAAGTAAGGATTAACTGGAGTGACAAAGATGCATTAAATTACACGCTGTTTCGTGTAGGAGTGTTTCTTTCCTTATCTTCCGCATCCAACAACTTATATTTCGATAATATCTTTTGTATATCATCCTGTGCATCAGCGCTATGTTTAATGCTCAATTTCCTCAAAGCGGCCGCTATATATTTGCCAAAATTATCGAAATCATCATCTTTAGCAAGGTTTATAGTCTCCAGTTTGTTTAAAACTGACTGCATAAGTGCACTAGTTGATTTTGACGTTGCAAAATGTCTGTTTGAAATGTCAATATTTTGTATGCCGTGCAAAATGTCCGAATTATAGTTCGAATGCTCGTTTTTACATCGCACTGCCGTGGGGCTGCGGTTCTGAAAATAATACAAAAATGTACAGATGGTGCTTTTTGTACGCAATAGTACGAGTGGTTTATTTATAGTCAGATCGTAAGTTTGGAGCCTAAAAAACGTCCTACGATACACTTACGAAAAGGAATTCGTATTGATTTAAAGAACGTTAATCGAGCGAATGATTTTTTTTCTTTTTTTTTTGTCATATTTACGGGTCAAAAAAACGTCCCTCGATGGACAACCAATAAAACTAAGACAGTATCCAAAAAATTGTTTGGTGATCCCAAAGCTGGCTCGTTCCTCGCACAACGGATATAGCCATCCATAGGTGGAACACATCCAGCATTATGGGAACCCTTCAGCAAGGCTCGGATCTCGGTGACCTCAACTTTTATTTATTTATTTATTTAAACTTTATTGCACAAAAGTAAAACTTAAAGTACAACAGGCGGACTTAATGCCATGAGGCATTCTCTACCAGTCAACCTTGGGGCAAAGCAGAGAAAATTGTAGGCGGCGCAACTATATAAATATAAACCAAATCTGTGTATAATAAATTAATTAAAAAGCAATTACAAAATCGTACATATATATACTTTTAAGTAGTTACTTATTGGTATTTTTAGCATTTTCATGTATTTGTCTTTCTATGTTTTTTATGTAATAAAACCCCGTACAGTCAAGTGCAAAAATAAGTATCGAAAGAATCCGCTCATAAATATGTTACGACGTTCTTATTACACAGAATTAGAGTGCACTCGGACATATTTTTGAGCATTTTTGATATCTTATTTTGTCTTTGACTGTACATAGTTAGATATATTTCAACTTACAGATAGCATCAAAATTCTCGTAAAACGCATTAGGATTGATACCGGTATTGGGCAACCGAATTGACGATCGCAATATACTGTGCTGTACTATAGTGTGTCCACTATGATGACGCTGCTGCCCATCATCAATAAATTAATGGTCAATGACACTTCAATCCTTTAGTCGACTCTTATAACACCCACATATTTGGAGTAGTAAGCATATACATATATGTATTATCTCTATCGGTCTGTGCAGCCGGGTAGCCGAGGGGTTTTGCGAAAGCTGAGTGCGTGGGTTTAAATCTCACGGACCTTGGTGCTTGGTCCTTTTTGTTTCGTATAAAACTTATTTGTTTCTGCTGACAACCTAATCTCACTATAAAAACTGTCGCTACTCTTATACTCTGTTTGGTTTGGTGTTTAAAAAAAGGTAAAAAATCTTGCAGTATCTTTTTATTGAAAACTAAGAGTAGAAAATAAGTTTTAGCAAATATACATAATATAAAAAGGAAATACAATGATTTACATTGTTTTTGATTCATTAAGTACCTAGTTTGGATTTTTATATGCATTTTTCAATACAAAGATACTGCAAGATTGTTTACCTTTTTTTAAACACCAAACCAAACAGAGTATAGCAACGTCGTATGTTAGTATTCAATCAGAACTGAGATACGAGCTGTTTCACGTAGGTATTTGTTACTTAGTGAGTTTTCCTTGTCAAATGATGATATGACATGTTAACTGCCTTATTTATATACGTCTTAACTTATCACGTCAATCATTATTTATCTCTTTCGATCTTACAGGCATATTGATACTACGAATAAATAAAACATGGAAGCCGCACGCCATACTAAATTGCCTTTAAAAAACGGTCCTGAATTTTAGTTGACAAGTGTGTTCAAAGTTCAATGCATCACCGTAATGAATTTCAATATTAAACTATAAAAACTTCGTGGTTGAAGTTTTTAAAAATAGTTGTGATTGGTCCATCAAAGTTTTGATTGGCTATATTCTATAAACATTTGTCAACGACGTTGCGCCGAAATATGCGCGGTGTTCAGAAAAGCGCCATGTCCTGCCCATCTTGGCACAATTGAACAATTTGTTTTTGGGGGCATTTTTGAGCTGGCGTTAGACGTCCATGTTATACAGGGTGTTCGTGAGTATACCGACAAACTTGAAAGGTGTATTCCTGAGCATATTTTGAGGCTATAATGTCATATGAACTATGAACTTTTCTGGATTCGGCTTAGTTTAAGAGGTAATGACATGTTTTTCAAAAAACTATTTTCTTCATAAGTCACTGAAAAAAGCCTGCACGATTAAAATTCTTACACTAATAGTTTTCATCTCGACATATTCACAGATTAAAGTTAGAGAAAATGAGAAGAAAGTTTCAGAAAAATGTATAACAAAAAAAAATCCTCAAAAAAAATTCTCAACCTACAATTTAATACTGGTCATGAAGAAAAAAAATCTAAATATCACAAAAAAATATTTATAAACAATTTTTTTTTGTTCGTAAATAAAATAACTCATAATTTATTTTTGTTTACTTCTTTTGTCTATCGGTATACTCACGAACACCCTGTAATGTAATATGGTCGCAGTACTTATAACACCGTAAGGGACAAACAATAAGATAAGATGTTAAATAGTGAGTTACCTGTGTCGCAGTGTTGGTTCCGAATCCGCCGAATGTGGATGTAGCAGTGCCGAACGTGGAAGTCTGAGTTGTCGTTGCCCCAAACAGGCCGGTTCCTGTCAAATTTCCGTGTTGACAGTAGTAAAGAATCATGGAAATTGTTTTTTCAAGGAATATAAATGTGCAGAGACCGGAAAATCCATAGCAAAACAAAAGACTGTCGCAACCAAACTAGGGTGGTAGCGAATATAGTCCTATTGCTAGAATTTAGCATCAATAACATCTCAGGTGACTGACGGCACATGTCAAAATAAGTTTCATTAGGATGTAATAAAGGTTGCAATACACTTGTTCCGTCATTAAACTTATTTTTTTAATAACTAAATAACAGTAAGAGTTAAGACACTAGTTTCTTAGAGAAATTAATTATTTTTGACCAAAATAACCACTCACTTGCTTTGATTTTTGCGATAGACTCTATGTCTAAGTAAAATAAGAGTGATGACATGTAACAAACGCTACATGAATCAAGTGAGTGGATAAGCCTTCCTTTAATTTAACGGGAATCAATAAAAACACGGTGTATAACTTACCGACGGTAGAGGTAGCCCCGAAGGCAGGTTTAGTAGCTCCGAATAGAGAGTTGTTTTGCGTCGTATTCTGCGCGCCCCCTCCAAACGAAAATGTGCCTGCAACAAACATGTTATTTAAAAGATAATATCACACACATGTATATGTATAATAATAGTACATTGTGCATTAAGGGAGGTAAGTACGGAATTACTAACGAGAGTGTTAGAAGAAGCTTTTATGACTCGAGTTAGTATTCCGCTTACCGACCGTGATGCATACAATGTTTTTCATCACACTTGCTAACCAAAAAATAAGTTTCAAGACATAATATTATTAAAGGACGTACTGACATTTCTATTACTCCCTAGGGAATTTCACTTTTCTATTACTCCCGCTACGCGCGCAAACAATGGCGCGCTTAGACAGCAAGTGTGATGAAAAAACTTTTTTCTGCCTGTTATTGCCATGATAACGGTCACCTGAGTAACTCTGGTTTTATGCAAAACTATGCTACATAAACTATGCAAACATGCATTTTTCTGGTGTTAATAAGCCCTTTTCTTATTGGCCACCTACAAACATGGACTGCATAGCATAATTTTGCATAACACCAGTGTGACTCAAGTGACCGTAACCATGGCAATAACAATAACTCATATTTATACACGGTGCTCGTGAGCATTCCGAAAGATTTTAATGCTGAATTCCTGAGCATATTTAGAGTATTTAATTATATAAAATTTCCTGGATTCGGTTTGGTTCCAGAGATAATTAACCTCTTTTCGAAATAAGTTTTTCGTCGTAATTCGTCATAAAACTTCTTTTTGATTACAATGCTACCACAATATGCTCTAATATTACCACACATTTTGCCTGACAATCCAAAAATAAGAATAGAATTGACGAAAAAACCCGTGTATAGATACCATAGTTGAAAATAATAAAAAAGTTAATATAATAAAATATGGCTGACTGTCTATAGTATTTGACGTCTTTGACACATATCAATAATGTGAACTTCAGGTTTAAGGTTTTAAGTTGATGGTAAAACCAAGATTGTGTTCTGAAAGTGCGTGATTATGAAATAATGCAAGTTTGTAGGTTTGTTTATCTTTTTTACTTTCAACTGAAAAATGGTATAGCGGTCCCTACCAACTACGCTACGGAGGCTAACAAAATAAAAGCTTGTAAATAGAAGTACTCGTATACTCACTAGTGTTGCCGAAGCCGGTGGTGGAGGCCCCGAGGCCGCCGCCGAAGACTCCGGCGCTGGTGGTGGCCGGCGTGCCGAATGCTGCAACAATGAGTGGATATTTACCTATTTCACAGTACTTAGGTATACAAAGTAGGCGGGTTTCTCCGAGCATTTCAACCGCTCAGATTAGACCGCTCGTGCACCTGGGACCCGTTTCTCGAAAGCTTGTAACTTGTAATACAAGTGGAAGTCTCTTTTTGACACCATAAATTAGATAAGGACTTCCGCTTGTATTACAAGTTAAAAGATTTTGAGAAATAGGCCCCAATACTCAATACTCAATCTTTATTGCACTTATAATGTGGTTTACAAG
>JALPQI010010005.1:0-37135 GCA_025490895.1 Thaumatotibia leucotreta | reverse complement strand
GATTGTACTAAAAAGCATAGAAAATGTAATCTTTCGTGACTAATTATTACAGCACACACAAAAATTGTTTTAGTTTAAAAATCTACACGGAACATCGTTTTTATAAAAATAACGACAAAATCCATGTCGCTTCAATAATTTAAAAACAAAAATGCGCCAACTAACATATTTGCTTCAAATAACTCGGCTACATGCTATTTTAAATATATTCTTTTATCTAAACAAATATCACGAAGCTGGTTTGTAGAGCGTTGTATTTTAATTCACGCGCATTTTATTGAAAAACGAATTTCGTGGTTATAAAGAGAAATGATATTTTTTTATTTGGAAAGCGTTGTATAATTTTTGCAGACCATTGCATCGCATTTAGTTGATGAATGCACGAGACTACAGTTTACATAGTAAATCCACAATCGAATAGTTGTTGCAGGTAGTTTATAGGTATATAAATACATCCATTTATTTGATTTGTGTAAGATGTCCCAAGATATTTATTTATTTATATTATTCATGTATGAATTTATATATGTATTTATTGTTCATGTGTATATATCATGTAGGTTTATGAGTATATCTTGGTTATTTAGATATACTCGTATATATATATATATATATATATATATATATAGCACATGTTATATGTGAAGATCTTGTTTGGATCAGCTTTTTAATTACTTATTTTCTGATCGCTTTGTACAGTTTGTCTGCCTTCTGTGTCTAATTCTCCTCAACTGCTCAAAGATTAACTAAAAGAGATAACTTAAAGGGATAAGTTCGCCTTTTGATAGTATTTTACTTTACGTACTTATTTTGATAGTATTTTATGCAGCCCTTGATTAAGAGAGGTCAAAAGACGTGAGTGGCGTGGGTAACAATTTATGGTGAAGCCGAAAATTGTTATTTAAAGACGCCACGAGCATTTGCACTTGTGTCGTAATGTACTATATCAATATTTTACGTAAGTACCTTATTCAAATAATGTTTATGAAAGCCTACTAGCCCAGCAACGAATACTATTCAAACTAGAAGCACAAACTAATTTCTTATTGGAAATCAACTTACTTCTAAGTCAAGTCAAATTTAGTGAAGTGAATCAAAGGATGCTGAATTAGGCTTTCAGCAATCAAAGGCTTATGTTTCAGACTAATCAAGCTTTCAGGCATGATTACTGAAAGCTGTATCTCTATTATTTTGCGAGCCAAACTCTCTGTTTGTTAAGGTGCATTCAGACCAAACGAGCATTCGCTATTCCCACCCTACTCTACGAAAATCGATCGTTACATGAAACGTGATTCGTTGATTTCGTAGAGTGGGGGATAGAATAGCGAATGCTCGTTTGGTCTGAATGCACCTTCAAACGACAGATGAAGAGTCGACTAAAGGTGCGTTTAAACCAAAAGAGCATTCGCTGTTCTAGCGCCCGTTCTACGAAATCAACCAATCACGTTTTGTGTTACGATCGAATTTCGTAGAGTGGGAGGTCAGAACAGCGAATGCTCTTTTAGTTTGAACGCACCTTCAGGCACTGGTCTCACCGCGAGCTACTAAGCTATGAACTATGAGCTATAAACACGAACAAAAGATACGCACTCCCGTCTCCCGTATAAATAAAAGAGACACGGCGATACTCGCCCGGCGGTGATAGATAGCTGATAGCTGGGCGAGTATCGCCGTGTCTCTTTTATTTACACGGGAATGCGTAGCTTTTGTTCGCGTTTATAGCCCATAGTTCATAGCTTAGTAGTTCGCGGTCAGACCAGTGCCCAAGAGATTGAAGTGTCTCTGACCACACATTTATTGAAGATTGATAATGGGCAGCATCGTAGTAGACATACTAACTGCGATCGCCAACCTGCTTCAGCGTGGCGATTATGCATACGCAATACGGATAGGGGAGGCTTACGATAGTAGTGGACTGACATAGGCTGATGATTTGGTGATGATTACTACTGCGGCCAACTTATGATATTAAAAATAGTAAATATTTGGGATAATGTAATTTTTCTTTCTCTGAAAGCATACTTGGAATGTTTAACGTGGCGCTTTCGAGCAAAGAACCCCTAAGGCCGCGGTCGAATGGTATGTTCGGGAATGCTCGGGAGTGGTCGTTTTCGCCTGCTGTACGAGGGGACGCCAAGCGCGACGGGCGAAAACGAACACTCGCAAGCATTCCTAAAAACACCATATTCTCTCGCCATGCCCATGGAAAATTTTCCTTCAACAGCCTCTCAACACCGTCCTCAAATGACGGTGCAACGACCGTCACACCCTTGTGGGATGCCCGGCCACAGCTGCAGTAGCGGAAACGCGGGAGCAGCCACGCATACTCCAGGAGTATGTAGTATCGTTCGTAAATTCAGTCAGAAAACACCATTCGGACGCAGGCGGCGGGTTGAAACGACCGCAGCCTAAAACCGAATCCGCTGTATTTTGTGTTAACTGTTACTGGCAGCGAAGTAATAAAACTGTTTATATACATGTAACGATACCGCGTTTGTTCGCTTTGTGGTGTATCGATTGTCGATGGGGAATTAGTCTGTTCAAAATCCGCATAAGTGATGGTAAAAATGTCTGCCACGATAAAATAGATACCTAAGGACATCTTACGCACCTAGAACCCCCGGCCGTTTGGGCGGAAAAGTTTTCGAGTAGCAGCCACGTACCGGAAGGCGCAGCGTGGGTAGGCCCGACAAGGTAGACTGATGACCTGGTCAAGGTCGCAGCGGTCGCTGGATGCGGTTGGCGCAGGACCGGTCAATGTGGCAAACTTTAAGGGAGACCTATATTTGCAGCAATAAACGTCTTTTGGCTGATTGGATGAAGATGATGATTTCTACACAAATCAACCTAGTCCTAGATTTGAACCCGGAACCACCAGCTTTTTAAGCAGAACCACTACAACTTATATTTGTACTCGTATTTAGCTCTGATGTCATGTTTTTTCGTATTTTTATGTTCCACTTACTGTAATTTGCAGGGCCTTGTTTTCTCTTAATGCACGGAAAATGCATAAAAAATCTTATCGTGCATATCAAAAGAAAATAAAAATGAATTTTAAATATTCAAATGGCCCTGAATGAAAAGTTTTATGTTCAGTTAATCGTTTTACTACTTTATTATTTAATTTGCATCGTATTTTACGATTATCAGTCACGGAAAGTTTTTTTATAGAGGTTTAAATAGTATAACTAGTTCAAATAATTATCAGTATGTCTTATAGCTATACTGATAAGACCGGATGGGTCAAACAATACTTATCGTATTGTTAAGTTAGGAGCCGTTTATGAATAAGGGGGGTTTAGTAGATATTATAAAACCGGCCAAGTACGAGTCGGACTCGCGTGTGAAGGGTTACGTACCATTCTTTCAAAATGTATTATTATGCATAACATTATTTTGTAAAGAATTTTATTTCGCGTAGTGATATAAAAGAGGGGGGGTAACACTTTTTAAGACTTTGCGAGCTGATATCTCGAAAACTGTTCGCTTAAATAAAAATGTATTTAGAAACCTTTACATCATTCTCAAACACTTTTCTACAACCTACTCGCTTATGTACATAAAAAATTTACTCCTCATACATGCCATCAGTCACTTGGCAATTTATTTTACTGAAAGACATAAGAATATTCATAAGAATCACATAAGAATATTAAATCCTTTAAAAAGCTTTCTGACATTCACAGCCGCAACACACGGAACAAGCATAAGTTATTGGTTACCAAGTTTCGTCTACAAAAAGTAAAAAAGTCGTTTGTTGGAAACTGTGTTACCTTTTTCAACAAAGTACCCTTAGAGGCATGGGAACTGCCCTATAATTCATTCAAAATGTACATCAAAAATGGTCTTCTCAAAAAGGGTTATTATAAAGTTGACGATTACTTGAATGACGAGGAACCATGGCCGTGTCTTCAGTCTCAAGAGCTGTCTTAGATTTACATGACATTGACTTGAATACATATTAGTTATGTATTTTGTAGACTTAGTTTATAAGACTGTTAGCTTAACAGCCTCTTTATTATTATTATTATTTTTTTTTTTTTTGACGTTTGGAGAGCCTTTACACCTCCAAAATTATTAATTTTATTTATTATTCTTAGCATTTAATTTCTTTGACCGTGGAGACCTTTTACATCTCCACACTTAATATTTATTTCAGCATGGAGCCCATTTATCTCCTTATACCTATAGCAAAATTTTGACTTATTGGATACATAATAATTATGTATTCTGTAGCACTAGTTCACAAGACTTTTAGTTTAACTGTCTTCTGACATGAAACATTTGTTTCATATACCTTTTTATTTACTTTTTATTGACATTTGGAGATTCTTTACACCTCCAAATCATTATTATTATTATTTATTAACTGACATTGGGGACACTTTACATCTCCAAAATTATGTATTATTGACATTAGAGAATAAACATCTCTAGTTTAATTTAATATTAGAGTTTATTTTACTGTCATGTCATATTTAAATAGGTATTGGCTGTTGTCTTTTAAATAATAAGAATAGTTGCTTTGTGATTGTCACTAAATTGTTAATTTTCTATTTTATTATTATTGTTAAAATCATGACGATTAGAGACCTTTTACATCTCTAAATCTTAATATCTCTTTATTCTGACAACTAGAGGACCTTTACATCTCTAGTAGTATTAGATATAGATACTTAATAATGTTGCGAACTTGTACAATAATAATTATTTTTGTTTAATATTATGGTCCTTTATTTATTTCTGTCTTTATAAAAATGTCTATAATAATCTTTTTTTTTTTTTTTATGTAATACATTCTTTAATGCATGTTATTTTAATAAGATGTATTATTATATTGTTTTGAAAAAATAAGTCGACCTGAGTTTCTTACTGGTTCTTCTCAGGAACGGCGTAGGGTTTGAACCAGTAGTAGATTTTTTTTTCTCTCATGTCAGACGATTCGAAAGTGCTTATTAATAAGCTTACTTGAATAAAGAATAGTTTGACTTTGACTTTGACTTTGACTTTGAAACAAAAGTTTACACGACATTACAGTTTACACCAATGCGTCATGAAACAAAATTAAAAGATATATAAATAAAGATACACAGATAAAGATACATATAAAACATAAAAAAAACATGGCAATATCGGAATTCCGATATTGTCCATACAAAACATTCCGGAATCGCAAGCCCTAGCTCCGCTATACGCCCCGCTGTACGCTCCGCTTGAACGCCCACTCCGCACTAACACTAACGATACTGCATTGCACGAAATGCCATTACAATAATTGCCTGCGAACCTACTGTATTGCCTTGTTAGCTTTATAGCGAAGGCAATAAAATTGTTTGTTACAATAACGAGCTGTTGTTTGTGTTTATTGCTATTGATTAAAGGTCAATACACACTGAAACACAGCGATGTGTATTATAAGATTTATAAGTATTACGGTATCGATAAGATGTACGACCTTATATAACATGGACGTTTAACGCCAGCTCAATAATGCCCCCAAAAACAATTGTTCAACTGTGCCAAGATGGGCAGGACATTTTTTCTTAACACCGCGCATATTTCGGCGCAACATCTTTGACAAATGTTTATAGAATGTAGCCAATCAAAACTTTGATGGACCAATCACAACTATTTTTAAATGGCGGTTTAATTTTTTATAGGTTGATTTTGAAATTCGTTGCCTTGATGCATTGAAGACACTTTGTCCACTAAAATTCAGGACCGTTTTTGAAAAGCAATTTAGTATGGCGTGCGGCTTCCATGTTTTATTTGTTCGTAGGATGTACGAGTATCAAACCAGAAGCAAAGCGATGTGAACATTTGGCTTAGCACAGGATTAGTGCGACAATATGTCACCGCGGGATAGATTGTCCCTCCCTCTTTTATTCATATAGTTAGTAAAAGATAGAACAAGGAGTCTACTTATCTCTGCAGCTGACTGTACATTACGACACAAGTGCGAAAAACAGGAAATCCGAAACGAGTGGTGATGTTTTGAAACACGACCGAGTGTTTTAAATCGACACGAGTTACGAATTTCCTTTTTGCACGTGTCTCGTACGAAGTTTTTTAGTACAGATGGCCCTCTGAAGTTTTGGACCTGACGTAAAATGACCCACTTCTCGCACTAGAGTCTAAAAAAGGGACCATCTGCACTAAAAACTATATTTACGGTGTAATGTGAGGAAGTTGAATAACTATGTACTCGTAACGTATTCCTGAGATTGTAATAAGCCAAATAATAATGAACCAAGACCTTCCGGTTGGGTGCGCTTTCATTGACATAACTTTTTAACTCCTAATATTGGAAGTCCGAAAATGAGTCTCATACAATTTTATATCATAATGATCACTCTTCATAATTTTTATTATAATAAAATATTGAAACTCCTAATCATTCGACTTCATAATGTTAATGTTCATACATTTATTTATACTAATTTTTGTTTTCATATATTTCTTGATCATAAGTGTTATATATCCTATACATTGAAGTTCATACTGTCAATAGTCATACATCTCTTTTATAATAATTTAATGCTGCCAGAAAGGTGGGTTAGGTTAGGTTAGAACTGCGACCTTCACAGAACTAAAATGCTGCCAGAATGGTGGGTTGGGTTAGGTTAGAACTGCGACCCTCACAGAACCATAAATGAAATAATTAACCCTTAAACAGGCCTGGCGATTTTTTCACTTTCGTATCTTGTTTTCGGTAGATAATAGCGTCAATAAAAAACTAATTTCTTGTTTTTTTTTTTAGAAACATTATTTCCAAAAAAAAAAACCCGGTGGTCAATATACGCCCTGTGCTCGTCACCAGGAGGCCCACGTGTTCCGTATGTGGCCACTGCCCTGCTGGCGATACATTGAAGTTTTAAGGGGTAGTTTGTTACGTTTACATGTAATTATGGACAAAATAAGACCATCATAAAAGTAAGAAAAAAGGATATTTATTTTTATATTCAAACGCCATTTAGCAAAATCCGCTTAAAAACTAACTTATAATTATATACTTACAGTAAGTCTTGAGATGTTTAGTGGGTGGACCTACATGGTGGACAGTAATGAACTTACCCTTAAATTTCACATAAATGCCCAGCCAGGCAGTGGTCACATACAAACCACTTGTACCAAACCGAAACGGGCAGAGGTCATATAGGGCCCACAAACTTTAAGAGCAAAATTTTTAAGTAAAAACCTATTACTGTGACCATTTATGGCATACTACACCTACATTACCTTATATACTACCAAAATAAATCAACACATAGCACTTATTGTAATTTTTTTCGACACAATAATAGTATTTATCTGGAGCAACACACAAAATCTGCCAATTTTTCGGTTTTTGAATTTGACAACTAAAACGCCAAAGAAATTTGTTCTGACACATCGATTTTGGGTGCGTTCGGAAATCTGTCAGTTTATAGACTATACGTCAATGATATTTAGTGGCCGCTACAAGCGATATGCTCGTCAGAAAAAAATCATTTGCTAAGTGGTCGCTATGGGATCACAACCTGGTTAAGGGTTAAAAAATTAAAAAACACGCCTGCCGTTTTAAGCGAACTGAAAAGTAACAAATAATTCCTTTTTCAGGTTAATTCTTGTTAGCGTATCTACATAATAATAATAATAGGCGCTTGTCTTATTACTTACTATATTTTGTTTCGATTGCAGTCGGGGAACCTTTCATTGCGGAAAATATAAATATATGGAGGTTCCCCGACTGCAATTGCAACAAAATATAGTAAGTAATAAGACAAGCGCCTATTATTATTATTATGTAGATACGCTAACAAGAATTAACCTGAAAAAGGAATTATTTGTTACTTTTCAGTTCGCTTAAAACGGCAGCGTGTTTTTTAATTTTTTAATTATTTCATTTATTTGAAACCTTTTAGTGAATCTGGAGATTCCTTAAAGTTGGATAGAATCTAAAAAAACCGATTTCGCAGAGGGCTTAAGCTTCACCCCGGGGGCCCGAAGAGTTCCAATCCCGCTAATTTTGGACGAATACGAAGGGCACGCCACGTGAGGGCCGGAACATTACTGGAACGACTTTACGACGGAATAGTGTAACGTTAAAATGGATCCGACGATCGTTTCAACAACCTGCAAAGACCGTAGGACGTACTCCACGTAGGGCCGAAGGCCCGAATCGTTCCTTAGAGAAGCGCTGGTTTGCGAGGCCAAAAGCCGAGCCCCCAGCCCGGACCACCGGGGTCAGAGGCACAGACTGGAGCGTAACTATCGGGGTGCTTCAAGCGCAAGCCCGATGGTCGGAGTCCCGACGAGCGAGCCCAAGCGGTACAACCGTCTTTCTTAACTGCCTTAACAATCGAAGCCAGAGCCCAGCGCTACCACACTACGTGATGGAATAGTGTAACATGAAAACGAATCGGAGATCTGCAGACCCGACGATCGTTTCCACAACCTGCGAAGGCTGTAAACCGTGCTCCGCGTAAGGCCGAAGGCCCGAAGTGTCTTACAAGCTACCAGAGCCCAGCGCTCCTTCGCTTTACAGTGGAAAAGTAGCATTAGAACGAATCACAGGGCCGCAGGCCCGAAAAATCTTTTTGAGAAAATGCGGAGGCTGAAAATGCATAGGGCCGAAGGCCTGGAGTGCGGCCACCCAGCGCGCTTGCCTGCGAGCTGCGTGAGACTCAAGTTTCCAGACCAACCTGCCTTCATTCATACCAACTCCCCTGCGCAAATGTTAAGCGCAAATCTGACCTTGATCTGACCAAAAACCAACGGCAGAACGTTCAAAACCTTGCCCCGCCCTTTAGTGTTCCTCTCCAGCACCATATATCTGACTATGCTCGTTTTCTAGTGACGATGACGTTGTTGTACCTATCGTTTGCTTAATTACTAATTTGACATTTAACAAAAATTGTAGGCTCATATTTTGGATGAAAAAAACCGACCCATATTAAAAGTCTCTTATCTCGCAAACTACGTAGGTACATATTATTAATATATTTCAAGATATTAATTATTAAGATATCATATTGTTAAGATATTTCAAGTTTTAAATTTTATGCGCATGTTACAACACGTATAGCAATTTTATTTGGCTACAATTGCTATTGTGATTGTATTTTTGGGACATTCCTGATATGCGAACCATATCGTACGTTATTTTGACAACCTCCGTAGCCTACGAAGGTGGAAGTTCCGGGTTCGAATCCCGGCGAGGGCATTATTTGTGTATTAATGTATCACAAATATTTGTTCCTTGGTCATGGCTGTCTATGTATTTAAGTATCTATATGTATCTATCTATTATATATATCGTCGCCTGGTACCCACATCATAAGCCTTAATTGAGCTTATCGTGAGACTAGGTCGATTTGTGTAAGATGTCCCAAGATATTTATTATTTAGATTTTTTTTTTGATATTGTATTTGGCCATTCTCGGCAACGCTGGCCTAATACTTGTTGGGAACTTCTCATACATCCTTGAATTTCTTCGCAGATGTATGCAAGTTCCCTCACGATGTTTTCCTTCACCGTAAAGCACTTTTTGTACAGTACTGGACTAAATGTTAAGTCTTTTTTTTTATCGCAATCATGGAGTGCACTTAAACTTTTGACCGGTACTGTATATCAAACGATATATCGTATATAAGTTTTATTTGAAAAACTCATCGGTTACGAGCCGGGGATTGAACCCACGACCGCTGCGTAGCAGCCGTGCAATTTACCCCTTGACCACAAGCGCGTACGTACAATCTATCTGTTTCATACACACTTAGCGTTCAAGAAGATGTGTCAAGGGTGACAGTCCTGTCACGGCTCAGGCATTGAAGAAAAACTTCAATAGTGCGATGTAGAACATTTCGAGTTTTCTCTTCAAACATATACTTAAACATATAACTTGTATATATATTTGCAATCGGCATACAAAATGCTTTAATTTGATACCCAAATCATAGCATTTAGATGACACATTATTCTTTGCGCTTTAATTGTATTTTAATGAACCTGGCTTTTCTAGAATAAGTAACAAACATGTAAGTTATATACATATTCGTAATCGTTGTTTCAAGCTCTTCATTTTGATACCAAACTCGATAGATTTCTTTCATATTCATTTTTTTTGGTTAGATAATATTGAATTTTTAGGCCGCCATATTGTTTTTAACGTGACGTCACATATCCTATGTTACCCGCGACGTCACGAGGATTCTAATGATACCTTACACCATTAAAAACGTTTAAGCGGTCGCGAAGATCTGCGCGTTTAAAGAAAATATGAAACATACATAGGGGCTGAACACATATACTCTCCTTTTGGCAGTCGTGTAAAAATGCTGTCAGAAAGGTGGATTAGATTAGGTTTGAACTGCGACCTTCACAGAACTAAAATGCTGCCAGAAAGGTGGGTTAGGTTAGGTCAGAACTGCGACCCTCACAGAACCGAAATGCTGCCAGGAAGGTGGGTTAGGTTAGAACTGCGACCTTCACAGAACCAAAATGCTACCAGAAAGGTGGGTTAGGTTAGGTTAAAACTGCGACCTTCACAGAACTAAAATGCTGCCAGAAAGGTGGGTTAGGTTACGTTAGAACTGCGACCCTCACAGAACCGAAATGCTGCCAGGAAGGTGGGTTAGGTTAGGTTAGAACTGCGACCTTCACAGAACCAAAATGCTGCCAGAAAGGTGGGTTAGGTTAGGTTAGAACTGCGACCCTCACAGAACCGAAATGCTGCCAGAAAGATTGGTTAGGTTAGGTTAGAACTGCAACCCTCACAGAACCAAGTGGACTGATATAGGCTAAATGTGTGAATTGGACACTAACGCCTACAGACAGGTATGTACTTGTGAAGCCCAATGTGCATTACAAGGCACAACCCATTTCAATTGGATTTAAACCTTTCCAAAATTGTTTTATTGATTTTGATAGTGTGTTATGAGCTCCGATCACAGTAATAAAAAAAATATGACGACTGTGTGTTATGAGCTCTGATCATAGGAATTAAAAAATTATGAGAACTGTGTGTTATGAGTTCCGATCATAGGAATTAAAATGTATGAACATAAAATGTATGAAGAAAAAAATTATGAAGAGTGATTATTATGAACTCCAATCCGTAGTACAATCGTAAATAGGAATACTTTATGAGAGCCAATATGGACCCCTTCCGGTTGGTACATTTGTTAGGCTCAACGGGTTTGTTTAGACTTGGAGGGCTATTACTATCATCTTTTAATGCGATTCAGTTTAGGTTCTGCTTGTCAGTTTTTGACAGGTACCTATTCTATGGAACTGACACATCGAGATTCATATTAGGTCCAGACTAAATAGTAGATCGTGGTAGTACGAGGAGGGTTTCTAGCTAGGGAGGTCAGGAAATATGAAACTTTGTGGGTCGTACATAAGCAGGGAAACTATTAGCTAAGGTAGAATAAGTTAAAGACGTAGTGTTGTGAATGATGTTTGTCTCTTTCCCACCCGAGACGGCGAGATATGTAAAGGTATTAAATCTTTACAGGCTATTTCACATGACGAAGGGAATGGCATGATATTGAATTCTACTTTAGAATGCTTGCCGTCTCTGTCATGTGGAAGAATCTAGATAGTGTGATGAGTTCAAGGTGGACAGGCTTCATGTTAAGATCTATAATTATTTTGCTATAATATAGAAAAGATTAATATAAAAGTACTATCAAGGAAGCGGTGTAGTTTCATTGTTCTCTGAGGCTTCCACAGTACCCCTGTAATGATGACAATGAGAATGACAATACGAACCAGGCCATACGTCCTTGTGAGTGAAACAATCTATAACATTTTTTTTTAACATATTGTGAAAACACAAATCAAATTATTTATTAACTAAATATTTTGATTTGTACTTTTAATTTTTCTCCAGTAGTCACACTACTTAATACTATATAAATTATAAATATTAGTCAAAGTCAAATAATTCTTTATTCAAATTGGAATAGCAACAAACTCTTTTGAATCGTCTAGGTATTGAAACTACTTCCGGTTCGAACCCTACACCGCTGACCCAAGAAGAACCGGTAAGAAACTTGGCGGGAATTATTTTTTCTATCAATCATGGTACATCTTACAACTAACATGCATTAAAAAAAAAACATAAAATCGATTTTAAATAAATTGAAATAGAATAATAATAACAAGAGATGTAAAGTCTCTAAAAAGTCAGAACATTTATAAGTAATAATTTATAGAGAAGTAAAGGTTTCTCTCCGAATAGGTATATAATAATAACATTAACGCACGTTTGGAGATGTATAAGGTCTCCAAGCGTAAATTATCGTAATTGAATGTCATGACTTTAACAAATTAATACTTAAATCCTAAATTACTCCCACGGTGTTTTATCATTCATGTAGTCTTGTGTACTATAATAAGCTTTAGATATAAGTTTACGCTTTACAAAATTCTTAAATTTATTGACTGAAAATTCAGTAACATTTACTGCAAGTTTATTATAAAATCTTACACAATTACCCATGAATGATTTCCTTATTTTATGGAGCCGAGTGGCGGGTACTGCGAGCTTATGTTTGTTTCTAGTATTAATATTATGTATGTCACAATTTTTCCTAAAATTGATAATATTTTTATGTACATACATAATATTTTCATAGATGTATTGAGAATACAATGTCATTATATTAATAACCTTAAACTTATCTCTAAGTGAGTCTCTAGGGCTCATTTTATATATCGCTCGAATAGCCCTCTTCTGCAGAACAAAAATAGTGTTAGTCTCTGAATTGGCAGCACTGCCCCATAATAAAATGCCATACGACATAATGCTATGAAAATAACTAAAATATACTAACCGAGCTGTATCGACGTCAGTTAATTGACGGATCTTGCTCACTGCAAAAGCTGCAGAACTCAGTTTATTCGAGAGATTAGATATGTGAGGACCCCACTGAAGCTTAGAGTCTAGTGTTATACCAAGAAAGACTGTACTTTCAACTATTTCCAATTCCTCACCTTTCACAAATATACTAGCCTGTTGATGCTTTACGTTACTTGTAACAAATTTAATACATTTAGTTTTTTTCTCATTCAACATTAAGTTATTCATATTAAACCAGTTTACTACTTTAGAAATAGCATTGTTTACATCATTCCAAGCTTGTTGCTGTCGTTTGACTTTAAAAATAAGTGAGGTGTCGTCTGCAAACAATACTATGTCATGGTGGGTCTCTATGAGATGTGGCAAGTCATTTATGTAGATAAGGAAAAGGAAAGGCCCCAATATAGATCCCTGTGGTACACCCGTGGAGACCAATGACCCCGGCGATCGCTGTCCATTCACATCAACCCTTTGTATTCTACCGCGTAAATAAGATTCCAGTAAATTTAATGCTGATCCTCTAACTCCATAATGGTCTAGCTTCCTGATCAATGTTTCATGACAAACGCAGTCGAAGGCCTTGGACAAATCACAGAAGATACCTAAAGCATCTCGTGATTCCTCCCAGGCATCAAATATTTGTTTAATTAATTCGACACCAGCGTCAGATGTTGAGCGCCCCCGAGTAAAACCAAATTGCTTGTTATGCATTAAATTGTTTACGTTAAAGTGCTTAATTAATTGCGATAAAACTATTATTACATATATAGTTACTTTACTATGTTTCATAAGATCAGGAAACTCACCACAATCAACACAATGATTAAATATTACTACCAATTCAGGTGCTACGATTTCAATAAGGGATTTGACGACATGAACAGAGACTCCCCAGAGGTCAGAAGTTTTCTTGACATTGATGGATTTAAATGCCTTTATTACATCTGAGATTTGAATATGTTCAAAATTAAAGTCGTTACTACACATAGAGACGTTATCTCTTAATAATATATTGGCAGACAAAGGTGATGAATTTAAATCCTTAGTTATGGAGACTGGTATATCGGTGAAAAAGTGCTCAAATTCTGTTGCTACTTCTAAACTTGACTCTATAATTTTGCCATTAATTTTTAATTTAGGATCGTGGAATCTATGCTTTGATCGACCAGTCTCCGCATTAATCACTTTCCAGGTTGATTTAATGATGTCGGAACTATTTTTAATTTTTTGGGACAAATAATCGCGCTAAGCTTTATTACAATCAATCTTAAATTTCTTAGAATATTGTTTGACGTGTTCTTTAAATTCATCACTCGTATTAAACCGCCGTTCCTCATACAATGCATACAGTGCTCGTCTACGTTCATACAAGTCCGCAGTGGCCCACTCACTAAAAGCAGATGCACCACCAACCACAATCTTTTTGGAAGTGAATATTTTGTTGTAATGTTTCATAAAAATGTGAAAGAATGAATTATACATGTCATTGGAGTTAATGTTGGAAGACAGAATAGGTAGCGTCTGCACTAAACTTTCTTTCATTCGTTCAACACGGCTTGTGGTTACTGGCACAAAAGTAATTTGTTTTCTAATGTTATTTTTCCTGATAGTCTCAAACGTTATTAATTGACCTAAATGATCTGACTCTAAATTACTGATTACTTTTTTGTTAACAGGAAAAATATCAGTGAAAATGTTATCAATGCAAGTCGCACTAGTTGCACTGATACGAGTAGGCTCCATAAAAATGTGGTTGAGTTCAGAAGACTTAAATAGATTCAACAATCTTGTACTTGTTGTTGAATTTTCTAAAAGGTTTACATTAAAGTCGCCGCATATAAGTAACTTCTTACCGCAAACTGATATTTTATGAAGCACAGATTCCATTACACTTTCAAATTGCTCAAAATTACTTAAAGGCGGCCTGTACACACACACAACAATAAATTTATCTAATTCAATAGCACTCAATTCTATAGTCCGTTCAACAGATAGAGAAACAATGTCCTTACGTTCCTTAAATTTTAATTGTTTATTTAAAATAATTAATGACCCACCATGTATGGAACTAAGTCTGTTAAACGAACTAGCCACCTGGTGATTATTAAACTGAGGCACCACTTCATTACTTTTTAACCAATGTTCAGTTATACATTGAATATCAATATTAAATTCATTTAAAAAAAGTTCAATATGCAAATCTTTTGCTCTAATACACTGAATATTTTGATGAACCAGGTGGATGAGTTTTCTATTATTATTACAATTTTCAATTAATTTATTACAAACTAATTTGCCAGAGATATGGCACTCTTTTGTCTTATCAATTAATTTAAATTATTGGTTAAAATTGGAACCAATTCCGAGTTCATAATAGACTGCTCAATAGGAGCACAGTTATTTGCCAAATTTTTAGCAGATATATCAAAACAATAGGATAGCGACAGAGCTATTTGTCTCTTACAATAATTAGAAAGGTAAAACTTACCTTTAGTCATAGAAATAATAGGAAAATAATACTTATTCTTATTAACATAATTGTTAATGTCAATTAGCCTAAACTTATTATTATAATTATATGTACACAGCTTGTACATGGTCAGATTTAAATTATATCTAGTATCATTTTCTGTCTTTGACATTTCATTACAGTATGGAAATGTAAACATGATAATCTCTTTAACTTTAAGAGTATTTAATTCTTCAAAGAATTTCATTAGATTATTTTTGTTCAAAGCTCCTCGGCTCCCTACAAGAATAAGCAGAGTACTTTGTACATTTAAATTACTGTCATCTAAAATTTGACGCAAAATATCATTCAAAGAAGCTGAAGGCAAACAATTGTTGAAAATTCGGGGTCCCTTTAAATACCTGTTCAAAAATGAGCCCATGTGTCTTCCAAATTCATCACAATACATAACTACATTATGTTCGTTATGTTCAGATGTATGTAATTGTGTATTGTAGATAGAATTATTACTACTTACATCTAATGGTAAACTGGTACACAGATCAGGTTTAATTAAACTCATTGACAAGCGACCACTCTGTTGTTTACACATACATGACTGGCCGAGTGTGAATATTAAATCATTCATTGCCAAAGTATATTCATTTATCACTTTCTTGGAACTATTATTCAAACTTTCTAATGATTTTATTGAATCCCCTAAACTTTCAATTTTTGATTTTAGCAACTGTGTATCAGTTTCATATTGTAATTTACTACTTAATAATAGAGCAGAATATGCATTCGACCTATCCACTAAATTCACATTAATTTTGCAAAATTGCAATTTCTTGAAAAACAAATTATTTTGTTTTGTTAACTTATTATTTCTTTCTATTATTTTCTTAATCTTAATATATTTCTTTACTTTCTTACGACTACACTTCACTATCCTAGGAGTTGGGGAATCAGCTGCAGTAGTAACAATTAACTTTGGGTCGGGCTCGACCAGTTCTTCGAACAGACTGTGTGTGTGGGCCGCTGAGATATTGTTCTGGGCCTCTTGTAGTATGTTGATGTGTTCATGGGCGTCATGCAGAGCTCTCTTCAATGAGCTGATATCATTCAAGGCTTGTTCATATGTAGCCGAGCACTCAGTAAACATGTCCACCGTCTCTTGTAGCTGTACCCGCTGTGAGTTTACATCATTATATGCTATTTCTAGAGTACATAGCTCTTTTTTAAACTTATCTTTACTATCAAGGGCTGACAACAATTCCCTCTCACACTCTTCCCTTTCATTGAGCAATTGAGTATTCAACTCCTTGCAAGTTTTCAATTCAATCAAGGTAAGCTGGAGCTTGTCTAGAGTTTCCTGCTGGCGAGCTGCAGCGGCTGTGGCTCTGCGAGTCAGCATTATTAGTGTTTATTGGGAAAAAACAACTTGAAAGGAAAAACAAGACAAGGAATCGCCTACTCAAGCCGAGTGATAGCTACTTACAGGATACACATGAAATAATGACGTCTCACTTTGCCTTTATGAATTCGCAATGAAAGTTCTCTTACTTTACTAAATTAAAACAAAATTGGCGTAAATTACCGAGTAAAATAAATAAATAAGACAAAAAACTAACACAGATTTCAAATTTATAACCTGTGACGGTTACAAATTCGAGTTAATACAAGACACTAGCAAACGTCACTAAACCACTTCACTTCTTATATTTACATTAAATATACGACTTAAACTATTAAATTCACACTTAAAGGGCTTAATTTAACATTAATTATGATTAAATATGTAATAATTATAAGGGACCCGGCAAAATCAGCTGCTCATTCTTTGACAGCTCAGAGGCGTTTTTCAGATGTCATATACCAAAGAAAAACGACCAAGATCACCTATGTCCGAGGTGGGGATCGAACCCACGTACTCAGCTTTCGCGGCTGATGCCTGTACCCCTCGGCCACTCGGTCTTAGCAACCACCGGTCAAATTTCTCGGGTATATGCAATCCCTTACAAGGCTAGGCGCCTTTGACCATTCTCTAAGGGCAAGCACTAACTACATATGCCTGCACCTCCTATTTAGAATACTTTACAGTTTAGTATATAGTATTAAGTAGTGTGACTACTGGAGAAAAATTAAAAGTACAAATCAAAATATTTAGTTAATAAATAATTTGATTTGTGTTTTCACAATAGGTTCAATAGATGGCAGCACCAGCTCTCTCTAGCTATTCTAGAAAACTGTAAAGTATTCTAAATAGGAGGTGCAGGCATATGTAGTTAGTGCTTGCCCTTAGAGAATGGTCAAAGGCGCCTAGCCTTGTAAGGGATTGCATATACCCGAGAAATTTGACCGGTGGTTGCTAAGACCGAGTGGCCGCGGGGTACAGGCATCAGCCGCGAAAGCTGAGTATATGGGTTCGATCCCCACCTCGGACATAGGTGATCTTGGTCGTTTTTCTTTGGTATATGACATCTAATATTTATAATTTATATAGTATTAAGTAGTGTGACTACTGGAGAAAAATTAAAAGTACAAATCAAAATATTTAGTTAATAAATAATTTGATTTGTGTTTTCACAATATGTTCAATAGATGGCAGCACCATCTCTCTCTAGCTATTCTAGAAAACTGTAAAGTATTCTAAATAGGAGGTGCAGGCATATGTAGTTAGTGCTTGCCCTTAGAGAATGGTCAAAGGCGCCTAGCCTTGTAAGGGATTGCATATACCCGAGAAATTTGACCGGTGGTTGCTAAGACCGAGTGGCCGAGGGCAGTGCTGGATTTAGAAATTTGCCGCCTGTAGGCCATTTATATTTTGCCGCCCCTATCCACTGTGCTAATTTGAATAATTTGTTAGGAAAATTACGAAGAAAGTCGAAACGTAAAAAACTTCGTACATTAGTCGTTTAGGAACACTTGGACACTTTGGCAGGCATTTCATTTCCCAGTCGTGTGTGCGTACCGGAGCGTTCGTGTCAGGAAAAGAAATCCAGCATTCCTACCGCGAACTACGAAATTCGCAAATTTCAAATTTCGGGCAATGAAGGCGTCATTAGAGTGACGGAGACAAATCCCTGAAATTTACGAACTTCGGTGTTCGCAGTAGCAGGCCTTCTCTTACCTTGTACAGTACGCGAACTTTTAGCTGGTGTAACAGTGGAGGGATGGACGCCTAGCCAACATACAATGACCGATACAGTGGTAGATTAGAGTTTATGCGAAGAGACTGGGGTTGTACTTTGTTTGTATTAATAAGAATATACGACTCTACCCTTACCACACAAACCCTAGATAGCGGTCTTTAAATTGGGAAAATAAAGATGTTCTAACATTCAAAAATTAAAAATCAGTCTGAGCATAATTAAACCATTTAATAAATTTCAACTCGGTTTTTATAGTTAATTAAAATTATTTTTTACTACTTTACTACGCTCACTCGCAAACAACAAATCAATCAATGTTACAATAAAACCAGAAAACATTATTAATTGGCTTTAAAGTTATCTGATAATTAACAATTACAGAAAACAACTTTTACTCCCATCTTGTAGCCAGGTTTGGTAGCTCATAGCTGGCTTCCATGTGAGAAAAATATTCCTAGACTACTCAAAGAAGAAAGCGCTGAAATATACGTTTTAAATTCCATTACATTAATACCTATTAATGCGACATTTTTTCTGATTGTTTCTTTAATTGTTAATAATCAGGTAACTTTCTTTAATTATGTTTGTTTAATTGTAAAAAAATACTGAAATGTCGTCTGTTAGCGCACTATAAAAAAAACGCAATTCCAATTGATTAGAAGGTTTCATTAATCCCAGATTTATTTTTAATTATTGAACGTTACAATTACTGTTTTTCAGATTTTGGCACCATCTGGTAGCCATATTTGGTAAATCGCTGCGAAATAAGAAACGTGTTTTCCTATCTTGTGGCCACCTACCAAATGGGAACGATTCTCTTATCCTCCAGTATGCGACGCTGATTTTATCATTTCGTAAATTCTTTCTATTGAAGAGGCTGTAATTTCGAAAACTTTCATTAAAGTTTTTACTATTTTTGGTTGCAAGAAAATTGCTGTTCATGGGTGTATTTGAGATGCTGTAGTGTAGTACGCGAATTCCTTTTCCAAAAAAGATGTCTATACATTGCAGTTTGGAAAATACCTGACACAAAGATTAAACGCCAGCTACTTCCTACGACTTCAGAATTCCCGTTCCATTGCCAGCTTCAGTTCTTATTTAAAAGCCTGCTACCAAACCAGGCTACAAGATGGGGCTAAATAATTACCATTTTGTAGTCAGCTTCGAATCAGGAATATTTTACTCATTTGGAAGCCAGCCATGAGCTACCAAACATGGCTACAAGATGGAACTAAAGGTTGTTTTCTGTAATTGTTAATTATCAGATAACTTTAAAGGCAAATAATATTGCCTTGTGGTTTTATTGTAATATTGATTGATTTCATATTATAATGACAAACGGGTCTTAATCGCGTAAACTTACGTTTATTTTTATCCTGACATTTCGGGCATGACGTTACACCCGTGGCCGCAGGCAGACTGGCAAGAAAATGTATCAACACCTTCGAGCTGCGTGGATTTTTCGAACTACCCGGAGCGTAGTAAAAATAAATTGAATTAACTATAAAACCCAGTTGATTAAATGGTTTAATTATATTCAGACAGATTTTTAATTTTTGTTACAACTTCTCCATTTTGTAAATTCAAGGACCGTTTTCTAGAGTTTGTATGGTAAAGGGTAGAGTCGCATATTTTTATTAATTTTCATATAAAGCACAACCCGAGACTCTTCGTATAAACTCTAATCTACCACTGTATTAGTCACAGTACGAGTATGTTGGTTAAAATTGACTTTTCCCCTCACTAGCTCGTAAAGTGCTCGTTTATCCTTTAATACGAACGTGTAAAAACGCATATTATTCACTTGTGTGGCAAAGTAATGACCTTGGTTTTGGAATAACAAAACGTAAAATGGTCATGGAAATTGTTACATATTAATGATAATTAAATAATTTGTTTGAGAATTTAGTGTAAAATACAAACCTTTATATAATATGATGATTTTAACATATAAATCCTAAAATTCCATAAGTAACAATTGTTTTAGTGAATGATGATAAGATGACTAGATGCAATCACAAAACGCAGAAAATGTCAACGTCAACATTGTCAAAGAATATTATAGGTTATAATCTTTATTTACCGACTCGAACACGCATAAAAATAGTAAACTAAACAACTTTCAGGGTGTTCTGTTATAATTTTGTAAAAATAATGAATGAGAATGATTTAATAATGCATTGGCGTTGGTGTGCAACTACAGGAATGTGTTAAAATCGTGCTGCGTTTACTTTTTCGTGGTAAGTTTACTGCGACGAAATCTTGCATTAAATACATGATGCATTTGGAAAATTATTATCACTAACCCGATGATGATTGTAATGTGAACAAATAATTACCTTTTTTGAGTTTCCTCGCTATAGTGAGAGGAAAAGTTTTGTGTTACACACGGGTGCAAATGTATTTTACTTCTCGTATGTTAAAACACTCGCTGCACTCAGGATTCTATTTTAGAACCACTCGCTTCGCTCGTGATTCAACTATAGAATCCTTTCGCTTCAATTTCATACTCGCGGGTAAAATACAACTTTGCACCCTTGTATAACAAATAACTATTTCCATGCTATTGAACTCTACTAATCACTCACTTGGTATGAGGGGATACATTATTTTATAGATATTTCGATGTTGGTACTATGTTCCATCCTGTATAATTCTGCCGCCACGGCCGATTTTTAAAAAGTGATCGCTTCTACACTGCGGCTGTCCCAAATCAAAACCTAGCAAGGGACATTTTTTGTCAAAATACGTTTTTTGAATGTATCTGCCCCAAGTGCTGAGCTGCGTCTAATGCAAAAACACCTATATTTCTATCTCAATTAGAATCAAAGTTACAAGACCCACCAAACCTAGCAAGGGCATTTCTTACATGCCACCAACATATTCAAAATCCTAGTAAGTAACATTTTCAAGTCCAAAAACCTGGCAACTGCATGCTATACTAGGTTTTTGAGTTTGTAAATGGAACACACTAGGTTTTTGAATATGGAAATTGTCCCTTACTAGGTTTTTGATTTTAATGATTGCCGAAGGGTCGTACAAGGAAGTCAAGGAATTCAAATATAACAATAAATAAAACCTATCAAGTCAGTAATTAGTGAAGTTTGCGTTCTTATGGTCGCCGCTCCCGCGCTCCCTGCCTGCGGTTTTTGTTACCGCCCCGCGGGTGTCGTAAGAGTCGACTGAGGAATTGAATTGATATTGACCATTTATTTATCGACGATCGATGACGGGCAGCAGCGTCATCAAAGTGGCCAAAATATTAATGATTTTAACTAAAAGTGTATGTGAACTCAAGGCTTAAGGTTTTAAGTTGGTGACGAGACCAAGATTTTGTTCTAAAAGTGCGCGATTATGGAATTATGCAATTATTTAGGCTTTGTTTACAATTATTTTAGTTTCTACTGACGATTGGTATAGGGCGTTTTGGTTGTCAACCGACGAAGAACCGACCAAAAAATTGTACTATTTGATAATAAACAAAACTGGATCTTCGATAATTCATAACGTCACTATCATTACGGTCGTGCATTATTTGTCGGTATTGTCCGTTGTCTCTCTATGAAAGAACCCTGGACAAATTATCAGAAGCTTCAAATTACGACAAAGGTATTGATAAAACAAATCAAATAATGTCAATACTTGTTGTTGTTGCTATTATATTGTGTTTGTCATTTCTTTCTATTTCTTTCCACAACTCGACATCAAACGTGCCTATTTTGCGTGGTCCCGACGCTGGTCCAGTACTTTTTGGGGACTTCACATACACACTGGAATTTCTTCGCAGGTGTCTGCAGGTTTCCTCACAATGTTTTCCTTCACCGTAAAGACTTGTGAATATCAAATGATATTTCGTACAACAGTTTTTGAAAAACTTATTGCTGATTGAATGTTTATTGCTGTTGTTTTATTTTCGCTGGTAAGCCGATAGTCGCGTGAGTAGTACTATTTATACACGTGATATTCGAATGGTATGCACAATTATTGCACATGCATACACTCGTAGCAGAAGATGATACCAAAATTTTCTCCTATCAGGATCGAAAGAGCTCGCGATTCTGAGTGGAAATCATATTAAAAGTTACAAAAACAAAAAATAAGTGCGAGACAACTTTAAACAAAATGACTCGTTATGGCAATGACCCTACTGGGGGAGGCCTATGTCCAGCAGTGGACATTTATCGGCTTAGAATGATGTTTTTGGGAAGTTTCAATGTGTAGTAAATTGTTAGCAAGTACTTTGCAGCGAAGCTCTGCGGGAAAGGACTGGTAGTCAGTAATTTCAAAATCATTGAAATCCCCTAGATTACAATTAAATAGGGTGCTTTGCAGTCATTTCATAAGTCATCTTATTTGAAATTACCATAAAACACACCGTTATTTTTATCATAATAAAGATTCATTCCGAAATTACCCGAGCAAAATTTCTGTAGTTTGAAATTACCCCAATGCACTATACTACAATTTTACCTTTACCTTATTAAAATGGTAATCCTAATCCGGATTTCAAAGTAAGCATTAACTTGATTTTATACTTGACACTTTAAGAGTTTACTGCTTACAAGCAGTAAAATTGACCATTTTTGTACCACTTGCTAGGTTTCAGTTTTCTAATTGACATAACATTTTTATTATTTTTTTGTAATCAGTTATTAGTAAGGCACATAAAAGTTCTAAAAAGATACATGTATTAAGTTTCAATAGTTTGTCTTATAAAGCAAGTTATACTTCTTTATATAAGACAAAGTCTTGTGAGATAAAAGTCTCTGCTACTATTTTTTTTAACAAAATGTTTATTTGCCTCTCCTGTAAAATTTCGCTAAATACACTTACTAGGCTTTGATCTGGGACAGCCGACTGCCGCTTGTAAAATCTGCCATTTTAATTTTATTTTATTGCCACCAAAAAAAATTTTTTTTTGCCAAATCTGCCGCCCCTTAAATCTGCCGCTCTAGGCCATGGCCTACTTGGCCTACTGGTAAATCCGGCACTGGCCGAGGGGTACAGGCATCAGCCGCGAAAGCTGAGTACGTGGGTTCGATCCCCACCTCGGACATAGGTGATCTTGGTCGTTTTTCTTTGGTATATGACATCTAATATTTATAATTTATATAGTATTAAGTAGTGTGACTACTGGAGAAAAATTAAAAGTACAAATCAAAATATTTAGTTAATAAATAATTTGATTTGTGTTTTCACAATATGTTCAATAGATGGCAGCACCATCTCTCTCTAGCTATTCTAGAAAACTGTAAAGTATTCTAAATAGGAGGTGCAGGCATATGTAGTTAGTGCTTGCCCTTAGAGAATGGTCAAAGGCGCCTAGCCTTGTAAGGGATTGCATATACCCGAGAAATTTGACCGGTGGTTGCTAAGACCGAGTGGCCGAGGGGTACAGGCATCAGCCGCGAAAGCTGAGTACGTGGGTTCGATCCCCACCTCGGACATAGGTGATCTTGGTCGTTTTTCTTTGGTATATGACATCTAATATTTATAATTTTTTTTTAAATTTTAAATGAGCTTATTCATGGCCACAGACTAGCCAAGAGCAGAGACGCGGCCTACGATGGAGTGAGTTTGCCCAGAAGGTGCTTATTCACCCTTGACTTGAAGGTTGACGGGTTATCTGATCTCGGAAATATAGACGCCGGCAGGGAATTCCACTCCTTGGCAGTACGCATAAGGAAAGAAGACGCAAAGCGTTTCGTACAAATAAATGGAATATCTACCAAGTAATGATGGAATCCGGCCGTGCTGGAATCTGTAACTGTATTATTTGGTCTCAAATAATACGATAAATATCTCCTTATTCATGAGCAAGACATAATGCGACATGAAGACAAACTTTACGACGAACAAGTGGAAACACAATTAACTGCAGACTAAGTTCCTTACGATAAATCGATTTTCGCTCTTGGCTAAATCCAGTGCGCTCCAAAATTTCCAAACTATCTTATCCCAACTTCGACACTGTACGATCGGCTTCAAATATATGTAAACGATTTTGATTCTTATATCTTCGACATACGTCATGAACTGTGCATATATTTTTAGGCAAGACTGTATAAGGCCACGGTCGTACTGCACACGCCGCACGCAGCCGACAACGTTCCGTCGCACGCAGCGGGTGAATGGTGTGTTCGAGAATGCTCGGAACTGGTCGGTTTCGCCCGCTGCGTGCGGCGTCCCCCCGCCATACATCATTCAGACGCTGCGTCCGACGGGACGTTGTCGGTTGCGTGCGGCGTGTGCAGTACGACCGTGGCCTAAAGGATAATATTGTTCGATAACAGATTGTTTACATCATTATCTATTTTGAAGATATCGAATGTTTGGAGTTTGGGATATAACAATACATAATTAATTCGAAAGGTTTATACCACGGTCAAAGTTTAGAATAATGGTAAGCGGACACTGCCTCTGGGTTGGGCAGATTATATATATATATATATATATATATATATATAGTCCTCCTCGTCATGATCGACGACGGCGACCCCTACAACTTCCTCTGATGAGCACGTGTATGGCTCGCGAAACCGAATTTAGTTTTAAATATCCGATCACACTGTGCACAATGGAGCCGGCCCTGACTATTGAATGTGTAAGCGTAGGAGGGTTTAGGTCGGGTTTTCCGGAGATGACACTTTTGGTCCAGGTGTTCCAGGCGAGCCTCTTCAAATGAGGCTACACTTTCTCTAACTCTTTTACGCCATTCCGGTCTCATAGACGCTAATTCCTCCCAGCGCTCTGACGAAATGTCTGCGGCTTTAAGATTGCGCTTTAGTACGTCCCTGTAGATTGGGCAGATTAAGTGTCTTATTGAAAAACATTCGTTTATCTATTGAAATATAACTGCTTTTCATACCCTGTATGTCATTTTAAATCGTCGATTTAATCAGTATTTCATGGATTCCGAAACTCATTTTCATAACATTTAGTTGTACGAGTATATATTTTAAAGAACAAATGTAAAAACATCATAGTGGACGCACTCCTGCGATCGCCAACCCACTTGCCCAGCGTGGCGATTATGGACATTTAATGCGTTAGGTACTACGGTTAGGAGAGGCCTTTGCCCAGCAGTGGACTGATATAGGCTGGATGTGTGAAGTGGACACTAACGCCTACAGACAGGTATATACTTGTGAAGCCCAATGTGCATTACAAGGCACGACCCATTTCAATTGGGTTTAAACCCTTCCAAAATTGTTTTATTGATTTTGATAGCAATCGAAATCACAATCGTAGCTAGGTTCAAAGAATGATTTAAAGAAAATAGTAAGGTGGACTTGTATGAGGCTGCGGCTCCATTGAGGCGAAGAGGAGTGGCGATGTGCAAAATTGGCCAATGAGACCGCATCACAGTGTTTTGAATTTTGAATTTGAAGAATGTAATTGGTCAATTTTGCACATCTCCGCACCTCTCCGCGTCAGTGGAGCCGCACCCTTAGACGAGGCTTGTTGTACCTCTCTACTCTCTACATTCGTCAGGTTAGAGGCAGGACCAACTATTTCCTTGAAGTTGGTTTTGAAAAATCGTATTTTATGCCAGTGGCATAGGACACTATTTGCTAAAAGATGTTTTACCGACATATTTGGTTCTACCTCTAAAGGAAATAGTTGGTTCTGCCTCTAAACTAGTGAGTAATAATGTACTTCTAATAAAAACTAGCGTACATTTTCAATCCCATTCAACTATAGTCACATGACATCCACTATAAAGCAAATTAAGTGCATTCAACATTGCAGCTCGGTAACTTTCAACAATATTTATGCAAATTACCTTATTTGATAGCTGAGCCAAGTCTATCAACAACTTAACCAAAAACAAATAGCATGCTAAACTAAAGCCAAGGTTCACAAACTTCTGAATTATTAAAGGCAACCGTGAATTTGCTTTAAAAGTTTACCGAACATTCTAGAATAATTTTCCAGTTTCCAGCATGAGACTGGGTTTTGTTGGATAATCTAAAGTTTATAGTTTGTCGTCGCGATTCTTTAGAAAGGGGCATCCCTTTGGAAGTTTTTGTTTATAATTAACTTAGGTTTGAAGTTAGTCTTTCAATCTTTAAAAGCTAAGTCTCGGTTGCCTTATAGTCGTAAACATGATTTGCCATCTTATTATTATTAAGTCTGTGGTGTTTCTCTGGTGGGCTAATTCATTAATTCATTTTCATCCGCGGGTCTCTATTTCTTCACCTTTTACGAGTATAAACACGTTTACACCATATCGCCATTTTGGTTCTCCGCGTTCTTCGTTACAAGTTTTCTTTGCCCACGTATCGCTTAATATACGGCATATAATTATATGTCCAGTCCCACTTAAAGTTTGGGGCTGTCAGGGCTACGTCGTCTACGTGCATACCTAAGTTTTAAATGAATTAGTGCCTGCCATCTAGTGGACTAAATTGGGACCTTCTGCTTCATTTTTTTAATCGTTTTTTATTTTGTAAGCTATACAACCTTCTGCTTCATTGTAAAACAACTTTGTGGACGAGTAGGCTATTAGGCGACAATTGGGGGCATACATATAAGTTACAACTTACAACTGTTAAGGAGTATTAATAACATTAAACACACATTACACCAATTGAAACGTGATATCGAATGTCAATTATGTCATTATGAGTATAACGACTCGGTGTTATTAAAATAATGTCGTGTGAGCTCACAGTTGCTTAATAACTGATGCTTAATTTGGAAATAATTAATCTGTTAATTGTAATGCACGTAAATGATTAGTTACATTTTATTTATTTTGCCAAAATACAAAATATAACGCACCAAATTTTGTCAGCTTCCGTGGCCTAGTTGGTAGTGACCTTGCCTACAAAGCTGGAGGTTCCGGGTACGAATCCCGACGAGGGTTTTTGTTCCTTGGTCATGGCTGTCTATGTATTTACGTATCCATATGTATCTATCTATTATATAATATATAGTCGCCTGGTATCCACATCACAAGCCTTAATATATCACCGTGTTTTCATTGATTTCCGTTAAATAGGACAGGTTATTTGGGACATTATAATAGAAGTTGCCTAGTATATACAGGGTGGTCCAAACCTTGACGTCAAAAAATTTTTTTTAGGTTCCCTACGTCATGGGCTATCAGAATATACCCCATGTATGTTAGCCGATTTTTTGTAGTTTTCGAGTTATGAATTTTTGAAAAATTTTTTTTGAGAAATTCTGGAATGAAGGAATTTATTGATAAAAAAAAACTATTGGGTTTTTTTAATGTTTTCTTTTTGTGAAAGTATTACTACAATAAAGCATTTACTGACAAAAAAATTAGCGTCCTCACTTTGATACAACTAGGATAAAAAATAAACAAATCAAAATTTTACGTTAAAAACGCGACAAAATAGCATTAATGTACATAAATAAAAAAAATAAAACATCTCAAGGATTTTTGGTAATGTAAAGACTGCCTTAGACCTTAAACCTTCGTAAAAGCAAAAAAAAGTTATACTTAATGATGAGGATTTTTCGGAGTACTCGGTCAAATAAACTTGAAAAAAATTCAAAATTTTTAATTTAAAAATAAAGTAAAATTTTGTCTGTTTTGTTGTTCTTATCAATAAACAAATACAGAAAATACCACGAAAGCTCAATTTGTGTAGTTATTTAAGTAATTTTTTACTTTTTTTAAATTTTAAGCTTTATTTACATCTTAAATCTATCACAATCATACAAATAAAAGTCATTATGTCATTCAAATATTATACAGATTATTAATTATTTTATTATTTATTATTATTTTGTTCCATAAATTCTTCTAATGTGTAAAATGCCTTATCTACTAAGTAATCCTTAAGATTATTTATAAATATTTTGTCTGATAAATCATGTACATGTACCTTCTTCTATTTAAAATCACAACAAAATTACATTTATCTAGTATATTCGTCTGATAAATCATGTACATGTACCTTCTTCTATTTAAAATCACAACAAAATTACATTTATCTAGTATATTCGTCAAAATAAGTTAATTAGGAAAGTGTAATAGGAATAAATTAAATTAGAAAAAATAATAAAAATAAAATTGAAAATGACGGAAAGGAAATGAACTGTAATGAAACAAATATAATATTTACCTGAATGTTTAATAATTAACCAGAACTCACAAACTTATTAACTAAAAATACGAATTCTTGCTCTCACTGTTGACACCACTTTTATACTGACAGTTTTATATAGAACTACGAAAACTATAAATTTTGAATTTGAAATAAAGTCCGAATATTTACCAAAGAGTCTGCAACATCCTGCCCCTCGTGCAGCTATGCACAAACTAACATCAAATAGGGGTAGTTTCTTAATTGCTAATCTTAATTATTTTCCTAAGGGGCCTGCGCAACGTCCCCCCAGCTGTTACAACGTCTACCACCCTGTTAACGCCGTCTTTTCCAGGGAACATCTTAGTTACTCGACCTCGTGGCCACGTTCCTCGGGGCAGCGAGTCGTCGACTATTATGACTACATCTCCTATTTGGAGTTCCTGTCCACGATCCCCTCTCCCGTTCGTCCGTGTTTGCATGGTTGGCAACACTTCGCGAACCCAGCGCTTCCAGAAGTGATCTGACAACCTTATAGCTTTCTTCCACTCCGAACGCCCGAACAGGTCGTGGTCTTCTATGACTGGTGGTAGGGATTGATTTGATGAGGTTCCAATGAGAAAATGAAAAGGTGTAAGGGTAGTTGGGTCATTAGGGTCTGTGGAGACGTGCGTAAGTGGGCGAGAATTCGCAATTGCTTCAGCTTCCATCAGCAGCGTTATCAGCGTTTCCTCCTTAGGAAATCTTTCATTAAGTGTGGCCTTCAGTGCCACTTTTACCGTTCTCACAAGACGCTCCCAACAACCACCAAACGTAGGCGCTGCAGCAGGAATAAAGCTCCATTTAATACCGTTGGTTGCAGCTTCTTCTTGGACGTGGTCTGAGTAAAACTCGCGTAAAATGCGGTTCGCACCGACAAACGCAGTCCCATTGTCTGAATAAATAGTGTTCGGGATTCCTCGTCGGGCAACAAAACGCCTCAAACTCATTATGGCGGAGTCTGATGAGAGATTATGAACCAACTCAAGGTGTAAGGCTCTTGTTGTGAGGCATGTATAAAGAGCCACATACCGCTTTTCATGCCGACGTCCAACAGTGATATTGACGGGGCCAAAGTAATCTAAACCAGTGAATGTGAATGCTCGTTGGTGGTGAGCTAGTCTTTGAGGTGGTAGGTCTCCGGTAGCTGGGTTCATAGGCATCGTTTTGCGAATCTTGCAAATAAGGCATTGATGTGCCACTGATCTGACTGTGTCTCGAAGTCGTAAAAGCCAGAACTTTTGTCTCAATTCGTTTATGACGTATTCATTATTGGCGTGACCTGCTTTTCGGTGATAATGTTGCACCAATAACTGTGCGGCTGGGTGGCGGCCATCAAGTAAAACCGGGAATCGTGAATCAGGATCGACGCCTTCTGCGCCTTTTATCCTTCCAGCCAAGTGTAATAGCTTATCTTCTCCCAAGACGGGTGATAGTTTGATGAGGCGGCTGTTTGAAGGAATAGGTTTTGAATTAAAAATACAACTAATTTCTTGAGGGAAACTTTCAAGTTGAATTCTCTGTAAGATGTGCCTTTCAGCGGCTTTTATTAAATCGGCATTCAAGGGCGTGAGAGTGGTTGACGCTGATGAGCTGTGTGAGCGAGAGCGAACCGCTCTGCTAGTTAATTTGGAATTTCGAATGGTGGCCAAAATGATGCTAAATGTTGCCGCAGCTTGAAGTACCCGGGCTGTGGCACGGAGCAAACGAATCCAGTTACTAAAGTGTTCGAAATTTGCAGTGACTGGAGTTGGCAAAACTGAACTTATTGAGGTTAGTCCCACCAATTCGTTCGGTTGACATTTAAGTTCATCGCGAATTGGTGCGACATTAAGTGGCTCCGTAGGCCAGTCCTCTGGGGACTTAAGAAGAAAAGATGGGCCACAAAACCATCTATGCGAAGGATCTAGGTTTATTGGACGAAGTCTAGTTGTATCATCAGCCACATTTAAGTCTGTCGGAACCCAGCGCCAATCTTTTACCGACGAGTTTTCCATAATTTCACCAAGGCGATGGGCAACGAAGGGCTTAAAGGCTCGCGCGTCACTGCGCAGCCATTGAAGAACAGTCATCGAATCCGTCCAGAAGTATGTTCGTACCGGTTTTTTGCGATGGCTGTCCTTAATAACGAGCGCGATTCGGGAGGCTATCAAAGCGCCTTGAAGTTCCAAGCGAGGTATTGACATTGGTTTCAAAGGTGAGACTCTCGCTTTGCTTGTGATGAGAGCGAGCTTGATACTGCCGTCGGAATATACTAAACGCCAATAGGCAACACAAGCGTAGGCAAGCTCGCTTGCATCTGCAAAGACGTGTAATTCTCGATAGGTAGGCTCCGAGCCTTTTGCGTATGAGTACCAACGTGGTATCTTTAAGGAAGAAATATTTACAAGGTCGCGAAACCAGTCAAACCACTTTGATGCCTCTACTTGCGGGAGTTCGGTATCCCAGTCAATTTTAGTTCGCCACGTTTGTTGAAATAAAATTCGTCCTTTAACAACTATAGGCCCTAAAAGACCTAATGGGTCGTAAACTCGCATGACATGTGATAGAACCTTGCGCTTTGTAAGTGAGCTCGGGGCAGTACTGATCAGGCCTGTGCGAAACCCTAAAGAATCTGAGTTAGGGTCCCACACTATGCCCAGGGCTCTAATACTTTTTACAGATTCTCCAAGATCGACTTCCAACGGCTGAGGGGCTTTAAGATCAGTAGGAACCAGGTTCAAAGCCAGTCGCTCATTGGAAATCCATCCTCGCATCTCAAAGCAGGCCGCGCTGTGCACTTTTATTATATCTGCTGCCAATTGAGCTGCTTCATCAATGTCATCTTGTGAATCTATGTAGTCATCCATATAGTGACTGAACAAAATCGCATCGGCGGCTTTCGCATAAATACGTTCATACTCAAGTGCGTTTTTGTTTTTTATAAATTGCGCAATGAAGGGGCTACAGCAGGCGCCAAAAATTACGGACGTCATTCTATACTCCTTTATGGCATGAGTTTTATCGGGTCTCCACAGATATCGAAGAGCGTCTCTGTCCTGTTTTCTAACCCGAATTTGGGGAAACATCTCTTTGATATCTGCTGTCATACCGACACGCCCTTCACGGAAACGAAACAGTATCCTTAATAGAGGTTGGAGTAGATCAGGACCAGAGAGTAGTAAGGAGTTTAGGCTCACTCCTTCATTTTTGGCTGCCGCGTCATGGACTACTCTAACCTTTTGTTTTTGAGGATGATATACGCCAAAATGTGGAAGGTACAGCCGTATGTTTTCCGACTTTTTATTCCAATGCGCGTAGTAATCGTTCGGTTCACATTGTTCCGCATAACCTTTGGCGATCATGTTATTTATGAAATCAGTGTATGCCTTAGCAAACTCAACCTCCTTGCACATACGTCGTTCCAAGCTTAGAAAACGTGACATAGCTTGTGGGTAACTATCAGGAACACGTTGTATATCGTCACGCCATGGCATACCGACCTCAAATCGACCAGTAGGCAGTCGTTTAGCGGTTGTTTCCAAAATATGAACTGCCCGCTGATCTTGTTTGCTATGTAACGTTTCAGTTTTAGTTATCCCTATAGAGTCAAGCTTGTATTGCTCTTTGATAAGGAGCTCTAGGTTGTCGTCATCGATTACGTTGGTATGTGTGTGATTAATGAATTCGGCAAAATTAATTTTGCTAGAAATGTCGCACATTTTATTGTTTTGTGTGTAATCAACGAATTCGCCGTGATTGATAAATTCTACTAACTTAGTTTTGCTAGAGACAACGCCGTACAAAGTCCAACCAAGTGCCGTTAATACGGCGGCTGGGTCGTTGATGCCACCAACACGAACGCCGCGAGCTATTGCCAAATACCAATGTTCGGAACCTATCAAAATGGTCGGCTTAGCATGTTCATACGTTAAAACGTCGACTAAGTCAGCTAAATGTGAATATGACTCTATATTTTCACGATTGACTGACTGTGGTCGCAAACCTAAGGAGTCTACACGTCTGGCATTCCTTATTAAAAACTTTGATTGTGTGTACCTCCCCTTAATTTCAAAATCAACATATGACACAAGAGTTTGACATTGAAGACCACATACACCATTCACAGTAATGTTCTGTTTTGGCCCAGTTGCCCCTATACGTGCGGCAATATCGGAATCTATAAGCGTCGCCGTGCTTCCGTCGTCAAGAAAAGCATACACATTACAGGAACCAGTAGGGCCGGAGACAGTGACAGGTACAATCTTCAAATGGGCGCGCGGGTTGAGGGTTGAAATATTTTTCTGTAGGGCAGTAGAGGTATTGGACACTATCACTTTTTCAATTGTCGGTGGATACGAGGAGGTGCTTGAAGTATTATTTATATTGTCACTATCATTTGGTAGTACCATGTTATCAATGTTATCAATATCGTTTTCAATTTGCTGGTCATCAATAATGTTGACAAGCGGAGTCGATGGCTGCCGGTGAAGAAGCGCATTATGGCGGAAAGTACATCCATCGACGCCGCATGGGTTCACTCGGCACGTATTCCACTCGTGTGGACTAGCCCTTAAGCACCTATAGCAAACTTTTGATTCGCGTAGCCATTGCCAACGTTCATCGACAGATAGAGATATGAATTTCGAACAATCTTTTAATTTGTGATCACCATTGCAAAATATGCAAACTTGTTTTTTTTTGTGAAAATACGCCTTTTGTTTGTTTTGACATAACAGCACTATGAACGTTTTCGCGTTTTGAATATTTTTCAACAGGGATATTATATTGTAAGTGTGTAGCACTAAGTTCGGGTGATAAGCCAAAACGAACGTGTTGATCTAACTCGCGCCTCAAAAAATCAGAAAGTATTTCGAGTTTCGGGCGCCCTGTCCCATCTTGCGTGGCGAAATCTGTCCACCGTATTTTCATAGTAGGGTTAAGTTTCCCGAGTACCGCGTGGAACAATTCGGGTGAGTAAAGATACTCTAAATGGTTCAGTAACTTAATCGTAGAAATAGAATTGCGTACCTTGTTAGAGAGGATTCCTAATTCTTTTAAATCGTTACCGAGTCTTGGAAGATTTTTCAATGCATGGACCTCCTTGAAGACGATCAGTTCGGGACGCGCGAAGTTATCTTCGAGAGCGCGCATGATCTCCTCCGGATCCTCCGTAAACATCATCAGCGCCGCTACAGCTTCACGTGCGGGCCCGCGGAGCGCATTGTGAAGTCGATTAATATTATCTAAGGGAGAAAAATTTTCTTTTGTAACATTGTAGGTACGTTTGAAATGTAACCAATGTAATGTGTTACCAAAAAATGGAGGTAATTCCATTTTTTTTACACCAGAGGCTGAAGCGAGAGCCTTTGCTGCTGCTGCGGTGTCAGCTACAGCTTGCAAGAGGATAGGTTGGCCAATGTCCGTTGGAAAGAGCGGGGGCGTACAGCCGGCCGCCTCGGACGCTTTGGTGGCATTTCCGACTTGCGGTTGACAGATGAGAGAGGAGTTAATAGGGAATGCAGATGCTCTCATGGCCGGCGGAGGTGCCGCGTGGCCGGGAGCTGGAACGGAACAATTTTGTTCATATCCTGCTGCGGGGGTGTCTCTATTAACATAATTGTCAATTCTGTGAGTTTCTATCCATTTTTCGGTTCTATCTACGCTCACCCGAGAAAAGCTGCGATGGCTTGCGCGACTGCCGGCGCGACTGCCGGCGCGGCTGCTTTCGGCATCGGCGTCGATAGCTGTGAGCTCGGCTTGCAGCTCGCGCTCCTCCACCTGCTGTTGTAGCTCCGCGATGCGCCGTTCACGTTCGCGCTCCCGCTGGGCAAGCACCTGCTCGCGGTCGCGTTCATGGGCGGCGAGCTCCTGCTCTCGCTCGAGGCGGCGACGTAGAGCTTGTGCTTCAACTGCAGCTTTTTGTGCTTTTACAGTTGCAGACGACCGAGACGATTTTGTATGAGCCGAGTGCGCGCTGGGCGCTCGATGCCCAGCCGACGCGGAGCTGTGAGCCTGCGGATGCTCTAATTGGGTGTCGGGATTATCCGACATCATTTTGCTCTTGCTACGGGTTAACATGTAATAAGAACTAAATTACGAACTACGAAAATATATGAATGACAGGAAGAAGAAAAAATGTAAACAAACTAATAGGAACTGGAATCCGGTTCGAAGGACCAATGAAAATGACGGAAAGGAAATGAACTGTAATGAAACAAATATAATATTTACCTGAATGTTTAATAATTAACCAGAACTCACAAAATTATTAACTAAAAATACGAATTCTTGCTCTCACTGTTGACACCACTTTTATACTGACAGTTTTATATAGAACTGCGAAAACTATAAATTTTGAATTTGAAATAAAGTCCGAATATTTACCAAAGAGTCTGCAACAAAAATCATAATAATCATGTCAGGCAATCCACATTTAACTACGACTGAATCTGGTTTTCTAGAAAATCCTGTGTGACAGATACTCATTGAGAGAATAAAACCTCTTTTCTAGTAGCCAACCATGCAACCTAGATATGCAGGCTTGGTACGGTAAGGATTTAATATCATCCGGGATCAGATTGTATACTTTGATCGCCATGCAATAACTATTTCTGCTACAAAGTTTTGTGTTTGTTTTGGGTTTCACAAGTCTTGAAGGATACCTTGTGTTAAAACTACACACATCTTCTAATTTTTGAAACAAAGTTGGATGAGACTTAACAAACTTGGCAAGTTCCAAAATATATAGAGATGGTAATGTTAGAAGTTTCAAATCAGAGAAAAGATCCCTGCAAGAGGTTCGTGGAGCCTTTTTGCAAATGGCTCTTACGCACTTTTTTTGGCTAATGAAAAGGTCTTCCACTTCGCAACAATTTCCCCACAACACTATTCCATACCTTAACACGGACGCCACATACCCGTGGTAAGCAAGTAGAGCAGTTTGCCTGTTAACACGGGTTGCAAGTCTTCTAAGTGGGTAAGAAAAACTGTTTAAGCTCTTACTTTTCTTCTCAATTTGAGGTTTCCATGAGCAATGCTTATCTAATATTATGCCTAGGAATGTCACTACGTCTGTTTCCCGTATAATATGGTCATTATATTCAACACTTAATTCTACCGCTTCTTTCCTATTACAGAATTGTATGAAATTAGTCTTGCTCAGATTTACGTTCAAATTATTTGCTTCCAGCCATTTAATTATTTTGTGAGTTTCAATATTTATATTATCATTATAGGTAGCAATATTATTACATGTTATTATTAAGGAAATGTCGTCGGCAAACAGAATACACTGACAATCAGTAGTGGTCGGTAGGTCGTTAATATAAAGCAAGAACAGTAGAGGGCCCAAAACACTTCCCTGAGGAACACCAACACTATTTACTAATATATTAGAACTAAAATGATCTACGGTATTGTTATCATGAATATGTTCGATTTGCACGTATTGCATCCGGTTTTTTAGATAACTACCGATCCAGTCCAAGGTTTTCCCTCGAATACCATATTTTAAACATTTATCAAGAAGGCGCTGATGCGAGACGAAGTCGAAAGCCTTGCTCATGTCGAAGAATATGGCACAGACTGGATTTCTTTTATCCACTTCTTCAGTAATTTTTTTGATCAACGTAAATGCAGCCAGTGTTGTAGATTTGCCCCTTTGAAAGCCATTTTGTTCCTCTTTTATTATGTTGTGCTTGTCACAAAAAGAAGTCAGCCTAGAATGCATAATCTTTTCGAATATTTTTGACAGAACAGGCACCAGAGTAATTGGCCGGTAATTATTCAAATCTTCTTTATCACCCTTCTTGTGCAATGGCTTTACAATGGACATCTTAAGTTTTTCAGGAAAAATACCACTTGTGAAAGAAAGATTAATGAGAAAACTAAGGACAGGTGCAATTAGTAAAGCACAGGTTTTAATAACTTTAGTGGATATTTCGTCATATCCTACAGAATTCGTAGATTTTAATGTTTTAATTGTTTTTATGACTTCATAGTCATCACAAGGATATAAGAACATTGTAGAGTCATGCGACGAAATATTTTTTATACTATGCGCCTCACTTTTATATTGATTTTTAGTTAGTTGAATAAAATATTCGTTAAAAATTTCTGCTATTTCTTCAGGGTTAGTATATTGTTTATTATCTTTTACAATTTTATTCAAACAATTAGGTTTAAAATTACAATATGCCTTATTTTTAACTAAGTCCCATGCAGCTTTGCATTTATTTTTCGCCGCATCTAGATAAGCATTGTGTTGTTTCTTTTGCGAGTTACGAATACAAGCTTTAAGGGCTTTTGAGTACTTAAGGTATGCAGCTTTGGCGCGGGACTTTTAGTTTTATAAAATTGGAAACGTAATTTTCGCTTCGTTATGCTAGACTTCTTTATTCCTGGTGTAATCCAGCTGGTATTTATTTTGTTACCCATACATATTTTTTTAAGTGGAAAACAAAGTTTATAAAGTAAAACAAAAGTATCGTAGAACTCATTAAAAGCAGCATTTAAATCAGATTTAGAGTAAACGTTTCCCCAATGCATATATTTTAGATATTTGTGGAATCCATTAATATTATCTTGACTCAAATC
>JALPQI010010004.1:0-32178 GCA_025490895.1 Thaumatotibia leucotreta | reverse complement strand
ATGTCCTGCCCATCTTGGCACATTGAACACGTTACACGTCCATGTTATATAATTATTGGTCGCAGACACAGGTGATCACGTTCAGATATATGAAATCTATTGTGTAGAATCGCGACAAGGCATGAACAAAAAATTATCCTAATTAAAGGGGTGTTCTGCGCAGTATGCAAAATATACAAACTAAAATCAATTTCACCATTTATTTCCCAATGATACGCCATTTTTATTTCATACATGCTTATTAAAAATTAGAAACAATACAAGTACTTATAATATCGAAGACTTTTGAAAAACTCAAAGCTAATATATGAATAAAAATTATATAAACAAAATCTGTATTAATAGGTAATAATAAAATATGAAGTAGTTCTTCCAACTCTTTACTTTGCCATCATTTCTTATCCAATGCTTCCGATAACAAAGTTCATTAAGTAAATTATAAAATGGAATTATAGTGTTTTCAACCGACTTTAAAAAAGGAGCAGGTTCTCAATACAACTGTTTGCGATTTCGATGGTTCTTTTTTTATTCGAAAGCTGATGGTTCCATTATAATTTGATCCAGTTCTGATAATTATAAGTCTTAATTGGCATTAAGCATGACAATTGGGTGAATAACTCGATACCACGTCAACCGATTTCCATAAATATTTTTTAACCGACTTCAGAATAAACCGAGTTAGTCCCGTTGGCATCAAGTTGGGGTCTGATTATGGGATGTTGGAGATATCGGTTGAAGTCAGTTTTTTTTTTAATGATTATTGATTTCGTTTGTCATGCAGAACTCTTCGATCGGGAAACATTATCATATCAGAGACCACGTTACTCATGGTCGAATTTTTTCATGGCCATGTTTTTGGGTGGCGTACATTGCGTACAAGCCATGTCACCCCCACGCATCGTGTCCTCGCAGTATATCTGTTGACCATCGCAGCGGCTGAAGCCCGAGTACCCCTCTTGCTGGCAACATTGCCCCGGTTTGTCTCCCTCCGACCCGCACGCGTTATCGCAACTTGGTGCACGCTTTTCAGCTTGGCTGACAACAGCCACAACGAATAGAAGAATAAGGGTAGTCTTTAAATGTTTCAATGCAGCCATGATGAGTAACTGTGAATATTGTTTTCTATGCTGGATTTATATTGGCTGTAAAGGAAAATTAGCAAGGAAAATTTTCCTTTAGGTTCAGGTTTGCCTTCATCTGTTCTTTTTAGTCGTAGTTATTATCAGTCTGCGGGACGTTAAAGTCAAAGTCAAAGTCAAAATATTCTTTATTCAATTAGGCCCAGCAACGAGCGCTTTTGAATCGTTAAACTAAATAGCGAATGAGAGAAAAAAAAACTACCTTCGGTTCTAACCCTACACCACTGCCTGAGAAGAATCCGGCAAGAAACTCAGCGGGACTTTCTTTTTTCAAATAATAGTTTTATAACATCTTACGGCTAACATGCATTAATTAAAAGCGAAACATAAATTTGATTTAATATAAATACAGATGTAGTACATTAAATAGAGATGAAGTCTCTAATAGTCAGAACAATTATATAAATTTAATGAATTTTGAGAATTGTATAGATGTAAAGATATATGTAAAAGGGCATAATATAATAGCGTTTTGGTTAAGCTTAAAGTGGTACCGGTACCACAGAACAATTAGAATATCGATAGGTACTCTCGATAGGTTTTCTGCACCACCGTGTCTCCACTACCCAAAGGTTGTCTGGAAGAGATCGCTTTTTAGCGATAAGGCCGCCTTTTGTGACCTCTGTTTTTTGTATTTCTTTTGTTTTGTGAACTTTTGTTCTTTATTACGTGTGAGGTGTGCAATAAAGAGTTTTGTATTGTATTGTACTCTAGTTCACAATCGAACTATTTCAGTCACTTTTTTTATGTCTCTGGTTTTTATGGGTATATTCTCCTACACGCTTAGAACATGATTAGTGCGACAGTATGTCGCAGCGAGATAGATTTCCCGTCTTTTACTTAGTGTACGAATTACATAATGCGACATAATATTATTCTCATTTAAATATTCTCATTTTAATTGAAATAATCCAAGTTATAATACTATACCTGTTAAAAAATTTTTATTATAATTTATGTTATGAATGATAAAAATAATTATTATTTGTGTTCAGACTGTCAATTATTTTTTAAGTAAATTATATTTAACTGATAAAGATCTGTTATAAAAGAAAAAAGTACATTATTTAGGTTTCTTTCTGTCATAATTATTTTTAGATAATTACGGTGTGGTAAAACTATCAAACATAATAACTTACTTTTTACCTGAATACTCAAACGAGATTCTGATCAGCTTTATGTATGTATCTTTGTTTTGTTTTTTGACAAGAAATAAATATTATTACGAAAATAATTATGTTTCATTCCAAGAAAAAACTTAGCGTAGGTACAGGTTAGGGAATAAGACATTTCAAGTAAACCACACAAACAATAGGACTTGAATTTCCTATACACATTTAGACAAAATAACTTATTTTTTTTCTTATTTTTCAAAACGGATCATCCTTACGCTAAAACTCACGTAGCATATTTTTACAAATATACTATCTTACATTATTTTGCTTTTATTAAAAAAATCATTAAAATACCCTTACTTTATTTTTTTGTAATGATATTGGATCTGTAAATCGAAGTCAAATTAGCGTAAGGGACATGACTAGAAATCGCTACGAGTGTAATCGACGTTAGTAATGAAACACATTAGAGTAACGGACACCAATTTTCCTTATTATTTAGTCTACGTAAATAAATACTATTTAGGCAGAAAGAGCACCAAAATATAAGAATACGTGTGAAATCGGAGCCAGGAAAGGTCAAATACAATAAAAGTTATGAGCAAATAAGCAGAAAAAAAAACTTTGTTGGGCTCTCCTGTAAAGTCGTATTTTGTCCCTTACCCTAATTGAACCTACGGTCGACGATATATATCTGAAGACTCCTCTCTGGGCGGCTAATTAAGGCAAAGCAGAGCTGAGAGTTCTACGAGTCCCCTTGGGGTTCCAACCCGACCGACGAAGACACGCCGGAGACGGGGACCCTGAATCACTCTCGGGAGCACTAGGGCCCGTGGAGTCGATCATTACTACCCAACAGCTGCCCTGCGGACATATTATTATCATCATTTGCGGTTTCCAGCTAAGTGTTTTTACCATGTTAACAATGTGCTGAAGCTTGATTGATTTGCTTTTCAAAATTTATATATTGATGGGAAGTTCTTGGTGTCGTTCTTCCCACATATTTTTCATAAGTATAACGTAGCAGGAATTAGGTCTCTTCGATTGCAAAAACGTGCTTATTGCCGTTCGAACAATACTTTTAAGCGAATAAAACCACGTGATTTATTTCTTGATAGTTGTGCTTCAAAGTGCTGTTCAGGTGAACATATTAAATCCAAGCTGACACTGTACTACTGCTCTGTTTAAAGCTCTCGAATAATGACGGTCGGTCTACCTATAGTCATGACAAATATATAATATCTATGTATAAAGCTTGGTTTAATCGCCTTTAGTTGCTAACTCGAACTACATAAATAGGGATGTGGGGGCAAAAGCTGCTGGTTTATGGGAGGCAGCACTGCTGAATAAGATAAGGATAATAGGCCCTCAATTCACGTGCAATGTTGAATGTCGCAGTCGTATTTAGTGAGAGGAACCTTTTGAGTAATATGGATACCTGAATGAAACTAAGAAAAACGTTGGTTATACTTTTCACTCAAAATTTTAAGTATCTGGTTCGTTTATTAGCTTGCTTTCTTAAATAGGTATGTTTAATTACTAGCATCTGCTCCTCCAGAGTAGGAATTGCTTTGGTATGACGATCAAAATTTCTATTCTCTTCAATCCTTCGAAGATCAATCATTACTCGGGGAACCAATTGCTACCTTCGTAATTTATCTATTCTAGGAAACTTTTTTTTTTCATTCTGAGATGACCCAATTTGTTTTTGTATTTCCAAGAGCTTACCTAGAAACAGTTTAGAAAAAGATGTGATTAGCTTTTATAGTACATACGTGTGGCGGGATTATCGCGTGGGAAAAAATGGCTGTGCTTTATTTTATTTTACTTGGAGATTCATTAAACATTTTAGGTAATACAGGAAGCCAATTACAGGAGCTCACATAGGTATAGTTAGTTACACAATATCGCAACCAGACAAATTTCCAATAATAATATTTTTCCTTCTTTAATTATAATCAATACGTAATTTAAATAGGTAACCCGCTTGGCGCTATAAATATTGTATCACTTTTGTGCTAGGAGTGTAGTTTCAGCTTATAATTTCTATATATTCTTTTCACTTATTAATGTGATTCTATATTATAATCACTATTAATGAGTGGCAAAATGGCCAATGGATGGCTATTGGTTTTTGGACATGTTATTACTAGCTTTCATTGCAATAAGTCTGATTTACCTCCCTAAAACTTCTCCAAGATTTTGTCTTTTAATGAATGAGTCTAGTTTAACGCACTCTTTAAGCCAGTGAGTAGATAAATCGTTTTGCTGACAGTTTTATTGGCACCCTTATAAATTACACGGGCGAAAGTAGTTCGGCCGATCAGCAATTTGCTGCCCTTCTTGCTTGAAAATTAATAGACTGCAGTACTGACTGAATTTACATAGCTTCACAGATTAATATAACAAAAATACCTTAAACCTTTCTATTAGGTACATAAATACATACATGTCTTTATACTGTCAGTAGGTATTTTTTTATCGTTTAGTCTTCAGAAACGAGTATTTTCTTAAGGCTAAAGATGGAAGGTTTGGAATAGGTACTATGTAAGAGCTGGTGTAATATTTCTATTTGAAACATGTAGGTAGGTAGTGTAAGTACTAGGTATAAGTACAATCGTCCATGCAAAATACATCACGCCGTTCAGTCTTTCAAACAATTGAAACCATAGGCTACCCCGGAATGTCAAAGTGACGCTATAAATCCCACTAAGAAATTTCTCACTATAAGTAATTTTGACATGGTACTAGTGTATATATTGATTTAAACTTTCACGATTATCACTCATATTTTAAAGACAAACGGGTCTTAATCGCGTAAACTTACGTTTAAGTACGAGTATATCCTGACGTTTCGGGCATGACGTTACCCGTGGTCGCAGGCAGAGTCTGCCTCATGTCAAATGTCATGCCCGAAACGTCAGGATATAATTAAACGTAAGTTTACGCGATTAAGACCCGTTTGTCTTTAAAATATATTATGGTACTTGTGTGTTCTAGCCACTCCTGTGGGAGTGCCCCAACTCCTCCTGCGGGTGTCGTAAGAGTTGACTAAGGGATTGAAGTGTCACTGACCACTATTTGATAAATATTGATTGATGGGCAGCAGCGTCATCATAGTGGACACATTACTGCGATCACCAATCCGCTTGCCCAGCGTGGCGATTATGGGCATTTACCTCCTAATGCGTTTATAAGCATAGTTAATAGGAGAGGCCTACGTCCAGCAGTGGACTATCATAGGCTGATGATGATGATGATGATGATGTGTGTCCTAGGGCACAGTAGTGGATAGGTATACCTACATTTCCTCGTGTCAAAGTAACGGGAAAATTCGATATAAACCATATTATTTCCTGATTACATAGGGAGCTAAAGAGCTACATTTTATTAAAGGACAACGATGGACAGCAGAGTCATCGTAGTGGACACACTACTACGATCGCCAACCCGCCTGCCCAGCGTGGCGATTATGGGCATTTCCTCCTTGTGCGTCTACGCATAGTTAATAGGAGAGGCCTACGCCCATCAGTATACTAAGAGGTTGATGATGATGATGTTAGAGAGCCCGAAATCAAGCACAAGTAGGCAAGTTTTCGTTAAAGTTTAAGTGCCTGATTACCTCAGAGTTTGAAACAAAGCTTCCTTAGCTTTACCATGTTGTGGTGTCCATAAGGCTTCTCAAGTACGGACCCCCAAGCGAGGTCGGTTTTAATTAAAAGAAGTGTTAACTCTTGTATGCCACTTAGGATAATGTTGCTTTTGTAATTTTGTAAAAGGAGTTATTCTTTTGCTTTCCAGGGGCCATTGTGGTAGCGATGTTATTATTAATTTAATCAGGCAAGTCTTTGTTGTGTTATTAGTGTGATTTTAAATGGGGTTTTTACCATAGTACATTTGTGTATTCTAACACCTGCTATTTTGGCACTGTCGCAAATATCATCTTCACGTTGTAACTGTTATTAATTACTATATTTGAAGTTGCTGTTAGGAGTAGTTGCTCTCTGTATTTTTTTTATAATACGAACATTTAGTAGATCCCAACTATTTCTTAGATACTTGTACACACCATGATTTTTCGAAACGTTGTTACAACGTAAATAAATATACGCGATATAATTCGTTTCAATCGTTTTATTTCATGAAAAACTATCGTGGTAACCGAAGAAGATAATTATACACTCAATATATCAAAATTCAATATCAAAAATTTTAAGTCGTTTATTTGTCATAAATTCACAATCAGAGTACATACAAGTAAGAAGGAGTTGGGATCTCCTAAATAGATAATTTGTGATAGTGTTATTAAAAAAATATCTTATAAAATAAAAAATGTTAACATCATAAGATAAGGAAGTCTCTACTGTACGGAACAGGGTTATTTTTTCGAAATGACGGGCGTTTGTCCGATCCTTGATAATTGCATTAATAATTTAATCCATTTCCTAGGAATTATGACAGCAAAGTAGGTAAATAATATAATTTTAAATTATCGAACTACACACGAGCGAGGAAATAATCCAATAATAGAAAATGTTTTGTTACACAAGAACTCAGTGTGGCAGCCTTCTCGCACGTAATGTGATAGGATGAGACAACTCCAATATTGTGTTACCAACTATGTGTTATAAAATTGGTTCTTGGACCAAAGTATTACTTACGGTTTGTTTCGGATTAATTGAACAAAAACTTTACAACCCGCTTATTGATTATGAAATTTATGAAGTTGTTATTTATTTTCTTATATACCAATAAGTACGAACAAGTATCATGGGACCACTTGTACGACGTACGTTCGTATATTTATGTCTCAAGGCGATTGCTTATGTAAGGACCTCTAAACTTATTAATTTAGAGTGGAACATAATATGCATGATGCAAGTGTTATTGATGTGCGTGAAAACGCTTACTTAGATATATTAAATGCATTTAATTTGTGTTATATTTTCTATGCAATACTTCACTTACAATTTAATTAAAAATACACTGTACGGTTAACCAATTGGAACCCTGATTCAGAAACCATGTCAAAGTAACGTTATAAATCACTAAATAAGATTGTAAGAAATCTCATCACCTACTTGTCATTTTCACATGGTTCTAAAGTCACTTAAGGTTCGAATTGGGTGAGTGTACATATAAACAATATGCAAATCCGCACCCAGTGATATCGCTGAGCTCCGCTGTAGCAAACAACGTGGCAAGGCGCCAAGTGATCATCGGAAGAATTGGTTTAACCCTGTGTCTAAAGCCATTTCCATACGCCCCAAGCTTGGCACGGAAGCATACATATGTTTAGCTCTTCGATAAAGTAAAAAGATAGCAACAGTAGCAACAACATATTGGGATGAGAATTTGTTACGACTTTCTACTTTTGGGCTGGAAACGTATCGCCTTGTTTGCTTTTTAAGATGGCTGTGTAGGTACGTATAAATGGGACCACCAAAGTGTTTTACTTAAGTCAAGTTTTTTGCTACTTTAGGTATCAAAATAAATGTATTTTGATCAATTTGATTTGCTAAGTGTCATGATGTTGTTCATGGTAATTTTGTCAGTCGTAAAACTAGATAAAAGTAGCATCATGATCATGAGCTGCATGATTGAAAAAATTAATATAATACTTGAATACCTGCGTAGTATAGTTATTAGCTTAGCGGTGAACTAAAAATGTCGCCGTGTCACTTTCATCACACGGGAGCGATGATCTTTTGATCGTTTTCATAGTCAACTATCAATTGGCTATGTAAAGTTTTCTGAAGGTATGAATATTATATTTTTCACTGATAGCCGTCGTTTTAAGGTTCAAGAAAATGCAGCTCTTTAATTTTTATTTCCTGTAAGTAAATTGTTAATAATCTTTTTTTAAGTGAGTGAGGGGACATTTGTGCAGTTTTATGGATGAATTAATGCATTCGTTCGCAATCAGTCAAATGAAATAGAAAAAGAAATTGTCAACGTTAATGTCACTCGTGTCATTCATTCATATTTTTCTTCTATTTCATTGTACTTTTTGTGGACGAAAGCATTAGGCTCTGTTCAATGTTCATCCATAATACTGCACAAATTTTATCTCACTCACTTAAAAAAAGATTGCTAACTAATTATAGGACATAAAAAAGAAATAATATCAGGAAAAAATATAATGTTCATACCTTCAGAAAACTTTATATAGCCAATTCAGTTTCAACAGTACCTATCTGAATATAAATGACAGGACAGGGCTAAGTTCTTTTTTGACTGATAATTTTAGAAAAGGATGGTCATAATTTTAACTAACGGATATGTTTATTAGGGGATTGAAAAATCCGCCCTTATTAGCAATGTACCGAGGAGAAGTTTCATAAGTTGCGAAAGTTCTATAGAGAATGTTCTCGGCAATTTAAATTTTACAAGTTATCTAATCTTGTCAAAACCGTTGTGAATACATGCCTTTTTATGCCTTGTTTATTCAATTGTGAAATAAAGTCTTCATAAGACTTTTTTATAAGTTCTCATGGAAACATTCCCAATGAGAACTTACTCTTAAATTCTCGCAATTTTGAGAATGTTCTACAACTTGTATATTGCTAGCCCTTATCATTCGAATGATTATATGACAACCGTCACTAATCGTACTTAACCGTCGTTTTATTCAGCTTAACACTAAATGCACTAATTTTCAAGTAGCATTCTAAATTACCTTTATATTCGTCTAATACGTCCCCACACAGAGCACACGGGAATAGTACGGACCTATTTAAAATGAACACCGGACTCCGAGGTGATGCAGTCTTAATTACATACTACCGCAAGAGCACCTCCGGGCGAGATAACGTTTCCTAGTGCAGCATCCTTGAGGGACATAGCTGTCGTTTCACTTTAGTGTTTTGGTTTATAAAACAAGGAGCAATAATTGCTTTACGTAGATTTAAAATACGTAGATTTACACATTTTCTCGACAAACGGGAGTGACTTTTATCACATGGACATAATAATTATGGAATCATTTGTTTTAATCTGTAACATAGACAGCTGCTAATAGAGAAGAATTTATAACGGTCATATTTGGAACAACATGCGGTAAGGGATGGATCGCGTAAACATTGTTCTAACGTTTTGGGGATGAATTTATACACAACGCTTTTACTTACCTACCTAAATTTACGGGGGTTCTGCCTTTTCTCCGAACTTTTTTTGTCCGAATTTCATTTGCCAACCAACATTTCGCCGATGGTTCACTTTGACAACCAACAATTAGCAAATTTTTGTATGACAACGTTTCATTTGGCAGAATTATTATAAAACGGATTATTGTAATGACACAATGCTTTTAGCATACTGATCATTTGTCAAACCTTTCACTAGGCCTAACAACTATTACTTACACGAATAACGTTTCACCAGTGTTTGAACTTAGTAAAAAATACATATTTAAACCGTTCTTTAAAATTATGATTGCTCATGTACTAGTCTTAGACAAATATGAAGCTAATCAGTTAAAAATAACCATAGTCAAAAAATATATGCAGATTTCTGAATCCTCTAAGAAACTACAAAAAATACCGATAAAAAACATTTCACAGAGTCCTGTTAGGTATGACGACGAGCGAAGCGAGGAGGAGTGTTAGGTGAAACTGCGACCATACAGCGCACGAGCCGAGCGAGCGAAGCGAGCGTGCCGCGGCAGCGGCCGGCGAGTGCCAGAACCGACTCTTTTGTTATTCCCTCGGCATTGCGTTCCCTCATCAGTTTCATCTAAATTACTATTTAGAACTCGACTTTTAATTGTTTATCAACATTAATATAAAACCCCGTGTAAGCTGTTATTAAAAAAAACATAAACATACCTATATAAAATTCGCCCCAAACCATACCCAAAAACATTGGTAATTATTTAGTTAACTAAATGCCAGCTAAACCATAAACCACATGAAAATATATATTATGAAAAGCTCCAATAAAAACCAAGCCTAAAGATAGAATTGCCAACCATTTAGTTGGGAAATGAAACGATTTCATAAGATTCAATTGGAACATGATCTTTCGGCGAAATGACTTTATGCGAAAAATTGGTTGCGATGTAATATTCGTACAAACAATTTTCGGAGATGATTTAGAGAACCAAATTTACGCAATAAAGTCCCGTTTGTTATTAATATAGGATTTTTTATGTATTTTAAAAATTTATAAAAAAATAATGAAGTTATAAAAATATGTCCTAAATTTACTTGACTTTACAGTAAGTCTTCGATTTAGGTAAATTAGTTAGCTACACATAATCTTTTTCAATGGATTATAGAATCGGTCAGTTTTTATTCACTTCGCTATCAAATGCTCAGATATTTTAAATTAGCTTACAATTAACATTTATAGAAAAATATTACACGAATATAGCGCGTAATTTGGTAAAAAGATCTTATTATTTTGTTAAATAATTATTTTGTTATTACTGTATTCCATGTATTACGGTATAATAACATAAGTACCTAAAATGATATTAACATACAGGATGTTTGTTATGTCGTTAGCCAAATTTGGATATGTCATTCGCGATCACCAGTACACAACATTTTTGAAAAAAAAAGTGACACTTTTTTTAGTTTTTTTTCCCCGTTTTTTATCCGGCAAAAACATAATTTGTGGTCACTAGGCAAGTTTGTTTCAATCCGTGCGATTCGATGGCAGACAAAAGGGTAGCAGGTTTGAGTAGTCAAGTCTTAGCCAATCAGGAGTTCATCACAAGCACCGATCAGCCGACGTCACTCACCCCACCATCGGCACTAAACAATGAATAAAATGTCCTAACTACATGCACACACGATTGTTATTTGATTAAAACTGCCCAAGCGCATACCTACCAGTACCTGCTCGTCGTCATCAACAATTCAATTTGCTTAGAGAGTGCATTAGAATCGATATCTGAGGTAAACCAGTACGCGTTTGTATGACGGAACATTTAAGTTACTCCCTTGTTGAGGTCAAATTATGCTGGCTCGGCTGATCGCAAGATGCCATGTGCCATTTGTACAGCACTCTGTAAACAAAGAAGGAGTGCGCTTGCGTGAACGCGCTCGAGTCAAACTACCCTCAGATCGGCGCGCAACTCAAAATACCCTCATTATTAGTACTGTATACGATAGACTGATAATTCTGTTTCGTGAGATTTACCTGCAAGTTAAGCTCCACCTCCATTCCCCACCACGCGTAGGAAACTTGTTACGTACGTTATAACGCATTGAATTAGTTACCTTATGCGGGTTAATTAAAGTTGCAAACTCAAACACCCTTTCCAATCTGATTTGACAGTTATGAGATGATGGGGCAGTACGCAAAGTAAGCAAGTGATCATAGTGACCAAAGATTCGTTAGATAATGGGATTAAAAAAAAATCTATAACAAAAAGGATAATGAAAAATGGATTATTTTTGTTCTACCAAATATTTTTTTACGCCTTTACCCAACACATATTGCAATATGGCTAATGATATAAAAAACACCCTGTATATACAATTATTACTATGGTATTACATATTAAGATTTTTTCACAACATAGTACCTATGTTATTATACCATGAAAGCTGGGGACAGAGACTCAATTCTCGCCTATATATTTCAGTTAACACGATATGTAGTCGAATTGCCTAAAAATATTGCGCATCATTACGACCCTTCAGCTTCTCTGGTGGATAATTGGAAGTATTTCTCCACTAACGGCACAGTTGACCCTTTAATAGGACAGCGGCAGCGGCGGGTTAACTATACTAATTTCACCGGCTTAATTACTTAGCAACTAACATGCGGGATATCAAGGAAATAACAGGGAAATGCCGGCGAGAAAATGACTACCTTTATTATGTTTTTGTTGGAGTAGTCTTTTTTAAGGGCGTTATTTAAGTTTTAATTGAAATTTCTGTTTTATTTTAAGTTGTGTCTATTTTTAAGGCCGTTATTTGAATTTCTGTCTTTTTCAGTTGAGGGCTATGTGGGCGGTAGTAAGCGATCAGTTTATAATCATTTATCGTTACGATAGTTATTAATGTTTGAAGTTAATTAAACTTATTTGGCTTAGATATTTCGATTGAGTTTTTTAGATAATATCAGCCGCGAAATCTGGAGACGTGGGTTCGATCCCCACCTAGGACGTTGATGAACTAGGTATTTTTTCTTTGGTATATAACATTTAATCACACCCAGCGGAATCCTGACCTTTACCAGGTCATCAGTCCAATTTAAGGGGTGCTTACCCACGCTGCGGCTTTCGGTACGTGGCCACCACTCCAGAACCTATCTGGCATCTAATATTTATTTTGAATAATACTGTCTTTATAAGATCATAAATATGTTTAAGATCATTTCTAATTCTTTAATCCTGGCCAGAATAACATTACTATTGTTAATCAAAACTGCAACTAGCGTGTTCCGCTTGCAACTGATACGTCTGTTTCAGATAGTACAATAATTAAAGTTGCAGTTCTGTCCCTGGAGCATAATGTTCATTTTACACACACCCGCCTTGGGAACATGCACGTAATTACATTCAAACGCATATGAATATATTTCAAAGCATTTGCTTCTGAATGTGCTATGAAACTCTCAGGCTAGTGTGATGGTAAGAAAGAAGAATTATTAATACTTAGATCTTAGCGAACTATAACAATGAGCATAATTACTTCCAGTTTCATTAACTTGCAATATATATCTAAAACGGCACATATTACAAAAAATTGCATATATCTTTACTTCAGTAGATAATTATGATTTTAATGAAAATGTATTTGATTTTTAATACAAACACCGGCACGTATTATCAATGTGCGGCGTTATTACGTACAAAAACATGCCATAAATAAACGTTGTGCATCAGACGTTGGCGTGCCCGGGGCAATTTGATAATTAATATATGGATGCATGTAATATAAAATTACATAGAATGAAACCTTCAAATTGCTTCTTAGTCGCAATATAAAATGCTCCTACGTATATACATAGTCAGGCCGTACCACTCGAGAGCTCGTAGTATATTTTAGGTCACTTGTTTGTCTCGTACTAAGGTGAAACCAAAGTTCACCTACTTACCGTTTAAGATTATTATTAGTGTAAAATACTCGTACATTATTCACCAATTAACGTTTATTAAATCTCGTTCAATTTTTTTACTCAATTATTTTTTCATGTTAACAAGTTAGCGACAATAATTAGAATCTGTAAACTGCTACAAATACTAGCAAAACAAAACACTCAAAAATTGCCCCTATCGGTCTCGGTGGTGACTAACCTATGTCTCGTTTGTCTAGTTTAAAGACTAACCGTGCAATTTATATTACGTGAACATTCATAAATTACAGATGCTGTAAATGATGTTGCTCCAGTTTACATCTGAAAAGTGCCTATTTATTTGCTGTCCCAATAACAATAAATGTCCCCCAATGTAGTGTATTGCGACTAATTTAAACAACAACATACACGTGTTCAATAATATACTATTCTGACAAATAATTATAGTGAAACATTACCTATTTTCTAGATCAGTATAAGTATATTGTAGTGAACACAACACAATAAAATTGTATGTAATAGGTATTGTAACTCCTATCGTACAATTGAACTGTCACGAACTCTCATATCTGAAAGATAATCCAATTAACGAATATTGCTCGGTCTATTCCAATTCTTTTTGTGTATTGCAGAAAACGCGAAAGAATTCTCCGGGAAACCAACAGAGCCGGATATTTGGTCGGTATTATGCAATATTGATTTTTTAGAAATATTATTTGTGTTACGCTTTGTGCTCAAAAATGTAATTGAGATTTTACTCTGGGGTTAATATTACACTCTACGTTTATCCTAATGTTAGATTAAACTAAAATAGGCACGAATAAATTGATGACGAAAATATTCAAAATGAAACCGAAAGATAATTTAAACTTCAGAAATGTACTCATATTTTCTCTTACTGACTACTAAATAATGATATAGTAAAAAAAAATTACCTCTTCTTACTCTTTATACTCAGTTTGAGCTATTGAAATTTATAGTAAATGAATCGTAAAATGTAGTTCTATATTTTACATAAAAGAAAAGAATTTTGAGTGTAACCTCAACCTAACCAGGCTTTTCATTAATTATTTGTGAAAAATTGATTATGTCTTTCAGAAATCACAATGGGCAGGACGATGCTAACTAGGGTGTTAGGTTATACCCACATGCTTAAATCATTGTTCAAATTAGTGACACGGTTCGTCTGCTTTAACAAACTTTGATGGTTGACTTTGTAATGCATATCACCATCCAATGAATACCATTTATTATATTATTTTCTCTCCACTATGAAGTCGAGATGCAATTATTCCCGTGGTTATTTGTTCAGCACGCGATCGCAATGAGAATGGAAGAAGTGCTTTATTTACCTATATATGGAACTAGGTGGCTTTCACTCCGTGTTTATATAGTGACGCGTAAATATCATTTGGAATTCACTTACTTACGTATACACTAGTCCAATTCATAAATTTTATAATTAATTAATAAAAATATGGTGATTACTGATTAGGTACTTTACATAAGTGAAGCTTAACAAAATTAGCTGAATATTTGAAACTGAATAAATAATATATTTGGTTTACACTGATAGTTAAAAAGGCTTTTTAGAAACAAAATGATGTACAAGTATCAATGTAAGCTGAAGTTTGTAAAAACCTTTTAAAAACTCGGCCGCAAATGAGCTTCTCTCTAGCCAGCTAATGACTCCTTACTGTGAACACACTTTTTGCAACCCTTTAAAGTAGCAATTACGTCTAAGGAAGGTTTTTGTGTAAGTTGCAAAATAACGACACATGCACTGAGCTTAGGTTTTAAAGCAGCTATATTTTTAACTTTGAAAGTAAGCTTTACTCATACCGTCCTATATTATTTTTACCTTACTATCATAATGATTTTTAGATAAAGGTATTTATTCTTCGGTAATACAAAACTATAGTTGCCGATTTCTAAGAATGACTTTTGACAGTTATAGATTTTTTCCCGTTTATTAACTTTTAATGAGCGCGGACAAGGTTATATTCGAACAGTCGGTAACATCCTGTATTTCAAATTCTCATGAAATATATTTTATTCCTTTCCAATTTATCCACTTTAGTTTTAGATTGTGTAATTAAATGAACGTTATTGTTAATAAATATATATTATAGGACTAAACTCGCCGTCCATAGAATTTATGCTTTAGTCAGAACTGTGTGGTCGAAAAACATAATTTTTAACGAAGGTAACATTCAAAAGTCTTTTTGACAATCAGGTACAAAATCTACGTCGAAATAAGTAAAGCTTATTAAAATATTCAATTAAAGCGTACTTTGAAATAAGCTCCAGTATTAATTAAAAGGGAATCCGTGGCACAATGAACTCTCCCGGGACGGTAAGCACTCTTAATGACTTCACTGCATGTATGACGTATTAAAAAATCTGCTTCTTTTTTATAGCTTCAGCGAAATATGATGCTTATGCCAGCGTCAAGGTGCATTAATGATATAAAAGGTTACTTTATTTACACACATATCTTAAGTTCTCTAAAATATGTCCCAGTTGCATAAATAGATTTTATTGATCCACATAGTATCACAATCATATTAAATACCAATGGTATTAAATTGGATATCACTGATATTGGGCGTGACAAAGTTAAAAATCAGTCCTCAAACATTTTATTGACCGATGTCTAGATTGTCTAGCATTGAAAACTCGTAAATCGGGGAAGACGATAGTAAAATTTTTAATCAAGTCACGGATATTATCACTTTTGGTCGCTAGGTAAAGCTGTAGGTAAGTGTAATGTACAGTTTCAAATTTACTATCTCAAATAGGTACTTTGATATAAGTTTCGCGTCTTTTTGTGTTTAGATTATACACCTGTGTACACCACATAGTCAAAGAGATTGACTCTATTTGATGATGTATTTTTAAAGTTACCAGCTTTAAAATACATATGTTTTAAATAAATTTGGTTTACATTAATGTTACATGTAAGTGATACGAAGTTCACCGGGTCATCTAGTTATACTATAAGTATACTACAATGTATTGTTTTGAGAATGAAATATATTATTAAAATTCTGCCATACCTAACTTTAATCATCACGAAGTATAATTATAGTTAAACCCTAAATACTTAAAACGCACAAGGAAATGGATAGAGTAAATTCGTTTAAAGAAAAGCGCAATTTTAAAAGCAACAAAGATATGGAAAATGTCTTACCTTAAGCTTTTATCGCAGGCTTTATAAGAAAATCTCTTAGTACATAATAGTCGCTTTGTTTCCTTTCAATTTTCAGCTAGAGCGTTTTGCATACTTTCTTACTTACTTTTATATTGCAGGTCACTGACTATCTCTTTATGTGTACTTAACTTATTTTACCTTTTATGTAGAACTTTAGCATAATTTTAAAACCTTGGAGTTTTGATGTTAAATTTATAATTCTATGAGTACCTAACTCACTCCGGAAAGGAGTCGTGTGAAGATTTTTATACTAAAAGAATTTTTGTAAATTATGCCAGGAGATGATACTATAATAATCATCACACAAATAAACTTATTCTTTTATTTAATTGTAACAAAATAAATGTTTAGATGTTAAAATACAATGCTCGTAATGATTTCATTACAAAAATATCAACCCTATTTGATAATATCCCAGAAAATATTAATTTGTCAATTAATTCCATTATTTCTACCATCTTGCCCTAAAATTGCTATAAAAGTTACGATGTCTGCTCATTTTTGTGTACGATGTCTGTTCAACATTCATATTTTGAGCAATTTACTAACTTTATAACCGATTTCAAAAAAGGAGGACTGATATTTTCGAACTTCATACTTGTAAAGAATACTGTAAAGCTAATGCAGATTAAAAAACTGTGAGTTTACGATCTGCACAAGATTTAAGCACTTAAGTCTTTGCAAACTTGGCACCATTGCAATTTTATATTTCCAGGGTAAGGATTAGGAATCTCCTAAGAATCGTCACCATTTTAAGTGGCCTGATTTATTGAGAGCCATCGGCTGTCTCCGAGAGATGGATTGTCTTTTAAATTGTTCCCGATCCGACGGCGGACATGACAGATGTTCCATTTACAACTGTACTCTATTAGAGGACAATCAACGTTTAGCTCGCTATTTGGAAAATGTTTTTCTTTTCATTGGAATGTTTTGTAGAGGAATAGTAGATTGTATCACAAGGGATCAAAATGGTATATTTACGGCGTGGGTGTATATGGAATCCTGAGCGTAATGAAGGATTCAAGCGTTAACGCCCAAGACGAAATTTTGACACCGTGTGACACATACTGCTTTTCACATCACCTATGACAAAAATAAAAGATATATTCCGTACACTCGTATTCGAATAGGTGGTGTGAAAAATTATTTTCTCAAACATGCAATGAAATGTTGTAGTTACGTGCCTAAAAAGTGGCCGGGAAGTACCTCGTTGCCGGCCTAGGCCAGCAAGTACCTCTTTTTTAATTTTCATTTGACATAGGGTTATGACCTGGCATCCTGGCTTTTAGCCAATAATTATCTGTAAGTAATATTAGTATAAAAAAAATTATTGGTAAATTTTTGCAGTTATAATTAGGTATTTAAATGATATCATTTAAATTAAATGTACAATAACTACTCAAAATAATATTTAAAAAGCAGTATTATACGGCGCGATCCGTCGGCCCGATCACTGCATGCGATTAATTGGACCCAACCGACCGCGTCGTCTAATACCGCTTTTTTAAATTAAAAATTTGCAACTTTCAAACAGGTCAATCTTAAAAAAAAATGGGGTGTCGGTGTCGTATTTGACTTTTGTTGTGTTTCAACGACTTGGTTCTGTAGTTGACTTATAATTTCTTAGAAGGAAGATACATTTTTTTGTTTCATTTCATTGCATGTTTAAGAAAAGCATTATACATACCTCGGCCATGAAGTGACGGGTTGCCGTCCGAATACTATCCGGCCTCGCTTCGCTCGGCCGTCTACATATATTCGGCCGGCAACCAGTCACTTCCCGGCCTCAGTAGTAATGTACTATTGTTTCGCTATTGCACTTCTAACAGAAAATGCGAGTTATAAATATTGGATGTCATATACTAAAGAAAAAAACGACCAAAATCACCAACGTCCAAGGTGGAAATCAAACACACGCTTTCGCTCTTGGTCTTGGTCGTTTTTTCTTTGGTACATGACATCCAATATTCATAATTTATATAGTATTAAGTAATGTGACTACTAGGGAAAAATAAAAACACAAATAAAAATTTTTAGTTACCAAATAATATGATTTGGGTTTTCACAATTACTTCAGAAAATGCTAGTTCATAAATATTAATTTTATATTATATTATGCATTTTGAGTGTTTGTTTCTTTTAATTAAATGTTAATTTAACGATAAATAATAAGCTGGATTTATGTAGGTATTTATTATTTAACGATAAATAAGTTAATTTAACGATAAGTAATAAACTTTCGAAATTAAATTCAGGGAAAGAACGGACTTTGCCAATTAATTTTATGAATTACAATAAGCAAACTATGAGTGAGCAATAAAATAATCACCATAAAAATCAGTAAATAAATCAACTTTGCATTTCTCTTCATCAAAATTCAGATGGTTGAATTAGGAAGTTCTCTTGCAGAAAGGTTTAAGACAACAGATGCCGCATTCTGTGTTGTGAATTTTGAAAGAGAAAAGTTAGTTGGGAAATACCTAGTCGAAAAAGTTTAATTGAGATGGTGCCGAGATTCTTAAGTTTCCCATAAACTGCAGAATGAGGAAAAGTTAATTGGTTTCAGAATGAAATAGATTATGTTAGGTAAAAATAAAAAGTTAACTTGAATTTTATGAAATTACGTTAGGTCCTCAAAGTAAAAAGAATGAAAGTAGAAAAATATGGGCAAAAGAAATCTCACATTGTGGTGAAATTAAAAAAGCACATGAATACAATCACATTTGTTAGGTAGTAATTAGGAGCGAGAGAATGAAAATAATGTATTCATTAAAATGATAAGTAAGTACACAAAATAAACGAGACAACGAAGTTGTAAACAGCCCATCCAAAATCAGCTTCTCATAAAACTGAACCACTGAATTACATTGTCGAGCATTACAATTCCCTGCCTACGTGCGAATATGAAATAATTTGCAATTGAATTGCTAACGTAATCCTAAACACATACGGTGTATTTTACTATGTGTATTTGGGTCTACAGAGTCCGAACGCGTGACGAGTACACACACAATGCTGCTTTAGATTGCGTGCGAATATTAGTGCGACTCAAAGACGCCTCAAGTTAAACGCGCAATCTAACGCAAATTTACTTGCGCACACATTTAACGAAAGGCTTTGTATGTTTGCTAATGGCGCATTTCGCGTTTCATTACAAGAGGTGGGCAACGCGACACTCGAGTGGAAGCTGCAGTTTTAAAGCTACGGTTTCATTTTAACACTACAATTACTTATTCTGATGTTCGCTCGACCTGTAATTACAGCTAGAAGTTGTCAAGTTTCTATTTTAATCTAGTAAAAAGTAGTAGAAGTCTAGTAAAAATAATAGTAATAGTGATTAAGACCCTTTTGTCGTTAAAATATTAATTTAGTAAAGTTTAGTCATTGGCAATGGACTTCTGACTATCCAAACAAATCGCCATATTGAAATTTTGTTAAGACAATCCGATAGTACTCCTCCGATAGTACTCATCCATATCAAAATATCAAAAGCCGGAGATTACGCACGCCCTGCTCTGTACTCTGTTTGGTTTGGTGTTTAAAAAAAGGTAAACAATCTCGCAGTATCTTTTTATTGAAAAATGCATATAAAAATCCAAAGTAGGTACTTAATGAATCAAAAACAATGTAAATCACTGTATTTCCTTGTTATATTATGTATATTTGCTAAAACTTATTTTCTACTCGTAGTTTTCAATAAAAAGATACTGCAAGATTGTTTACCTTTTTTTAAACACCAAACCAAACAGAGTATATTAGCGTCTGCCTTACACTCATTACAATGTTGCAAACCTGCAACTCCTTAATATAAATTCTACACAGCTTGCACCTTTCCGACATTAACATTCGGACCAGCCTCCGACTAACTATGATATGAGTGGGGTTATCAGTATTCGGGTCTATGCGGCACAACGTGTCTTGGCACGATGCGCTTCGTTTACAATTGGCCTCAAGGTTTGGAGTCGAGGATGCAGCTAACGGCCGCATTTATTTGGTACTTGATGTGCAACTGTTGTAGCAACTGCAATACTATTAGGACTGCGAGGATAGATAAGTATATAGCTTCCTATAGGTACCTAATACATTTTGACGTTACAACGATTTTTGACGAAGCATGACAATCAATACTTAGTTGTTTTAATTATTTATTATTTGAATATGTTCGGTTACGTGTTATAACAGATGATTATGAAACACGAGGGTTAACAATATACAGTGTGTGGCCTACAACCGGGGTGAAAATTTAAACGGTGCATTAATAAGCTGATCAACAATCATTTCCACATATTGTAATTAAAAAAAAAAAAAATTTTTTGTAATTTTTTGTTCATGTATTTTTCATTATTATGGGTTCATTTACTTGAATTAAAAGTTATCAATAACTTATCATTTTAGAATCATTGAAAAATGTACAATTTTTTTTTTAAACCGTATCAAATTAGTGTAAAAATGCAAACAAAATTATTGTTATGACTTAACGTTAAACTGCCCGTCGCGACAACGTGGATTTGCCCGGCGCCGCGTCGTAATTTCGCACGGTGGGATAACGTGCAATGCCACGACGCCGCGCCGTAATTTCCCACGGTGCGATAACGTGCAATGCCACGACGCCGCGCCGTTTTACGTTTATGACGCTGCACCGTGGTCATGGGGCCGGGGCCTTAGTGGGATAGTAACGCTGAACATGAACAACTCTCACAAACTCATATTTAGGTAATTGTTTTCACTAGTTCTCGGTTGTTTCAGTGAAAATTGCTCAACGTGACCATCCCTAATACCCAGTTCACTCTTGCAGCACGACCCAGCCAGATGTCACCCTGTATATAGAAGGCAGTGAGAATTTAGGTACCTTATAAGTATTACTTATCCAGTGGCTCCATTATATTGTAAGGTTTAGACTAAGGAAGTTTACACCGCTGCCGGCGTTTCTCGGAATAAGCTATGTTTCACTAACAAGTTTAGTGCTTAAGCTTGTGTGCTTGTAACTATACTCAGTCTAGAACTAAGTGTTTGTTTTAGTGTTTCGCAGCTAATCTTGAAACGAAATACCTTTGACAAGTAATAGTGATATAAGCTTAGGGGATAATGAATTATAGCATAATTTTGAAAATGTGTTAAAATTAGCTACTTATTTTATTGTTATACCTTTACTTATAATACTACGTATATTTTTTATTTTTCCTAATTAGTGCGGAAAAATAAACTTTGCGCACGCTTCGCGTGTGTAAATTTCTCTTTTTAAGGCACTTGTTCACCCTCACCCTCGACGAAAAAGAATTTATTTGCACTTGTATCGAAATGTACTATTATTTTTATTATGGTGTGCAATAAAGAGTACTTATTGTATTATTTTGTTTATAATCCTGAACACAATATCGCTTAGTCAAGAATAAGAAATGACTTTGTCGCACGATTGCATCACTAACAATAACTCATCATCACCATCATCATCACCATCTTTTCTCGAGATTCACCGCTGCTCAGGAAGGCCGAGGTCCATTTGGCAACTTAATTCAAAATATAGATTGAGCGTAGATTTTATGGCAACAGCCACCTTCTATTAGAATTGATTCGGTTTCGTAAAAATGATTTTTTTTTTATCACTCCTCTAAAAAATCACTCCTCTATCACCTCTGTAAAAAGAACGAGGTTTGGAATTGATTAGGTAAAAAATGACACCGATCATAGCATGAAGAATGTATCAATACTACGTTAATGACGAGCTTTGCGAGAACTCATTATCTATTAGTACATTATCAGCTCATAAAGTACTAAGTTTCGAAGCGAGTTTAAAGTTACTATCCTTCTGTTTCACCGTATCTCATACACAACTTTGCAATAAGTCGAGTTTTCATAATATGACTAGATAATTCTATATGGCTTTATTGTATAGTTAATTAATATACGCAACTCTAAATAGCGTAAGAAAACAGAGAAATAATCATTTTAACACTAAACTTGGCAGAATTAAAAAAAATCGTGCGTTTTAGCCTCCTCGCCGCCGTGTAGAGCAAAAAAAATCTGTCTTTTAAAAAAACACAAAAAGTGAGTCAAAAAGTATGTATCTTTTAAGATACACTACTTAACCCTAAATAGCGTAAGGATACACAGAAATAATCATTTTAAAGTACCTAAGTACCTACTTAATTTTCTTGTATCCGCGTCTTCACCAACGAGTGCCATTATTTCGGCTGGGCAGTTCATTAGAGCCTCTTGCAAGTTTATTGCGTCCCATAGGACGTTGTATGTAGCGTACATTGGCAGGATTATTTTTATAGCGTAACCTTCGAAACCTGTAAGACGACGCTTACACACAAGATAGCTGAATTCGATATTCTTTTATAATCTGACCGTTGTTTCTACAATTTGTTACATGTAGCCGTGGCAGTTTTGTAGGCAGGGTCACTGCCAACTACGCTACGGAGGCCAAAAAATACATTTTGTATATATATAGAGAAGTAAAAAAAAATGCTTTCTTATCTCTAGGTCAAAAAAAAACATATTTGTAAACATTGATGTTATTCTTGTGATTATAAACTTGTAATATGTAAGAAAGACATGTTATATACCTAATACTAGAATGTCAAAGAGAGAATGATGATGTTATACAACATTTTGTAACACCATTGTGGGAGTACCATTGAGGCTCTTTTTTTTCGATCACTCTTTTGCTAACTATACATGCTAAAAATAATAGAATACGGAATCATTTAAAGTTAAAATTCCTTAATTGTGAAACAATACATATATGAAAATGACAATAAAAGCAACAAATTGGAATCACTTAGTCGCAATAAATGCTATTAAGGTCCCAATTACACAAGCAATGCAACTGGGAAGTGAAAATCATATGCAAATTATTTGCATATGTATGTTTCAATATGCAGACTGGAACGTCTAAAATTATTATTATTGTAAATATTAGATGTCATATACCAAAGAAAAACGACCAAGATCACCTATGTCCGAGGTGGGGACCACCTCACCCCACCTCGGACATAGGTGATCTTGGTCGTTTTTCTTTGGTATATGACATCTAATATTTATAATTTATATAGTATTAAGTAGTGTGACTACTGGAGAAAAATTAAAAGTACAAATCAAAATATTTAGTTAATAAATAATTTGATTTGTGTTTTCACAATATGTTCTATTATTATTGTATTAATAATAGTTTATGCAACCGTACGAAACGAGGCATTAACACACGAGTCACTTATTTTTTTTAATCGTAAACATTCAAATGAAGTCCCTATTCTCGTATTACTCGAAATCGAACGCGAGTCGCGGCTTATATTAAGAAAACTTAGGTACTGATTTGACATTTCATATCGATATTCTTTATATCTGTGGAATTGTGGATACTAGAATAGTGATCCACTTGAATTTTGATAGCTGTTCCAAATTTAAAGTTATTTCTTTACACAAATCGGTACTACAATGTTAAGTTTGCACTACAAATTTTACCTACTACATACAAAAAGGGTTCCCATGGTTAGTAAAAGTAATACTAAAATAAATTCACAGAATCTTGAATGAAACACAACCGAAATACTAATGTTAAAATAATAGTGCCTTCTGTATTGCTTTCTGGGATTAAGTCCGCCTTTTGCATTTTGGTGAGTAAAGTTCTAGTGTAGTGAAATAAGCTTGCTCGGTCCCACAGACATTTTAAAGTAAATGAGAAACTTAAGCAAACTTACAAAATGTATTCTAATGGGATACAGTAAGATTGTATCAAAGGTATGAATATGAAATTGTATGTAAATAATAATAGCTTTGGAATATTATTACAGATTTTTTCTACGCTATAAGTAAAACTAGCCATATATACCAACTAAAGGAATCTAACGAATTTTGAACGTATTTTACATCTTTTGACTATCGGCCTGAAACTTCGAAAATCAGAATTTCCCATATTACTCCCTCTCTCACTTTCGTTCGAATATAGAAGACTCAAATAAAGGCAAATAGTCTATTTTAGTGTTAGGTGGTACTTCAGTCATAAGGGTTTATATAAGTAGAACTCAACACATACATTTTTATCGTTTTTCCACTTAACGATCGATGATAATATTTTCTATAAAATCTACATCCTTTCAGACGGACGAAGGCTTACCCTATTTTGTCGGAAGAAAATTGCAAAAAAATTACAACTTTAATTACAGTCGGTACCTATATCTCTTAATAGTAGGAGAAATTACGCTTCCGTTTGCAATAAACTGCCTCCAATACTAAGACTTAACCTTTAAAGTAAATCCCACACAAAACAACACAACATAATAAAACTCCACGCTTCACATTCTCATCCTACTCAATACGGAGCTTTCGAGGTCTCACCCACTAAATCTTACTAAAGCGATCATTCATCCCGCATAATTATCTACACCTTACGTCACCCTCGTTTCCGTACGTGTTAACTGCCCTTATATTCACTACGCAGTGAGCATGTCCATCATACTGGTATCTCTTTCTTACATGCTTCCTGTAATGCGTAAGGACGAGACTCACTGTTAAGATTTTGATAAGTACAGCCTTACAGTTCTAGTAGGTAGCACCACTTCGAGTATTGTCTGAACCCGATTTGTAGTTATAGTTGCCGATTTCTAAAGGTGCATTCTGACCAAACGAGCATTCGCTATTCTATCCCCCACTCTACGAAATCAACGAATCACGTTTTGTGTAACGATCGAATTTCGTAGAGTTAGGGGGTTAGAATAGCGAATGCTCGTTTGGTCTGAATGCACCTTAAGAATGAACATTTGACAGTTTAGAAATGAGCCTCATACACGATGATTCTTAATCCGTGATCAGGAGTAGAAAAACATTAAAATTAAGCCAAAATTAAACTTATTCGGCAAGGTCTCAAGTTATTTCTTCACTGTTTAATTAATTAAAAGTGAAAACCTAATTAAAACAAATTACCACTTAATACATGGTCATCCTACAGTATAAAGTTTAACTACGATACGTCAAGTGCCATCAGTATGGCGGGAAACGGGAATTTGACGGATTTTATGTCAATAAAGACTTACTACTCATTAAGGCCATATTCTTTGACCTCTCAACGCTAGTTTTAAGAGTCATCCAGCCTCCGCTAATACTCGTGACAGTCGCCGTCAATGATGACGTGATACTGTAATACTCATAGTGAAAATATTTACAGTACTACAACTATGTGACTAGTGTGAATCGAAACGACATAGTGTAACATAATAATAATATAAGTGATTAATTTATAATCTGGTAAGCTCTAGCAAGCCATGTGTAAAGTAGACGGTAAATTTAGAAAAAACACGGATGCGAGACTATCCCATTCATATTTAATACGAAACTCGTTATAGATCCGCGGTCTTATAATGCGTATCAGGTGTACAATTTCATAAAAAATGATGCAAACATGCTGATTTTCAAAATTTTTGATGGACTGTCCACGAAAAAAGTATATAATTATACATGATGATCAGGGGTCGAACTAATCATGCAGATGACGCAAAAATAACGTACCTAATTTTGTATTATAGGATAATGCTTTTATTTAAGCTTCCGTGTTGCATATTTCACAAAGTAATATAATAATCGCGAGTAAATCCATTACATGTATACAGGATGAAAGATGTATTGATTGTATTTTGTAGTTACACCCAGGGTATACTTGCTGCTATCATAAAATTTGTGAAGCCTATATTAAAGGGTGTATCATTTATTATAAATACGACTTTACTTGGCCATATTTTTTTATATTACATGTTTATATAAAAACATACATGAGTCTAATTACTGCTTTATAAAGGTACACATTTCATCCTAGAAACTCGACGTAAACCATCTGGATTAGACACAACTAACCCAATCCAAAATCCTGATCTCCTGAGTAATAAAAAAATATTTCGGACAAGTATTTATTACAAGAAAATTTACGTTTTGCGAAAAAGACGACATCACACACAAAAAAATCGTACTTTGAAAAACACGTTTTCATGTGCCTCGTAATGTCAAACATTTAGATATTGCCTTAGCTCTTATTTTGCCCAAAAAAATGACCTGAATTTGTGAAAGGATACTTTAAAGAGAATATGGTATGTAGCTTACGTGTATTTTGACTTTGACATGTAATATAACTGTCATGGAGCATTTATATCTACCTGTTCGAACTATGCAGACACATTAGAGTAAATATATGTATTTTATGAAAGAATTATGGCTTACTAGGTTCTATAAAGTTAAAATAGCATATAATTATTTTCTCTAGATTCTCTATTTTCAATCGATTCCTTTTCACATCGAAAATTTCTAAGGCTTCAACAATTGCAATGTTGCGTCCCTCCAGTCTGGTTAAAGCAATTTCAATTATTTTAAAGTCTTCATTTATAAAACAAAGATCTCGTTGAATGTTTGGCATCTGTAAAATACATTTAGCTTTTTTAATTGAAACTGCTTCCGAGGATTTCAAACTACGCATGACGTCATTAATCTCTTTAAAATATTTCACAAAATACGAAACGGCTGAAAGCCAAGTGCCCCATCTTGTGATCACCGGCCGGGGGGGTAAAGGTAGGTTTGGGTATTTTTCTGTGAGTATTTTTACCCTACTTGGAGACTTCAAAAATATTTTTTTTATGTTACTGATCAACGTGTCGACATCTGGATATTGTGATCGAATATTTTCTGCAACCCGGTGAAGAGCGTGGGCCAAGCAGGTATCATGCTTCATTTTTAACTTGTATGCAACACTGTCCGAACACATTATAAGAACATTTTCAACTTTCGTTGCGTATGATTGGCCCCACAAGTTTTTTAAGCAATGTACAACAAACCCTGCAATACTTTCCCCATTTACTACCTGTAGCATTTTACATGCAATCAAGTATGTCTTTTTCGAAACAGTCGTGTTAAGAGCTTTACTAAAAAATGTACTACATATTCCAAGAAAACTTTTTCGTCAGCTATCTCGCCGTGTATAACAGTTATTTTTATCTTTGTAAAACTTTTCCAGGTAGTGTGGATCACGAGCTCTTTCAATCCTACTAGGAGAAAAAAGGTGTCCAAATATGTTTTTTTTTTTCATTACGCTATCGTTTTTATAGACTTTGTATGGCGATAGCGTAATGGAAGAAATTAAAACTTGTCGCCAAAACTTGACTGAATTAAAAAAAAAGTGTTTTGAACAACGGTTTTGAAAGACGCCCAAAGATTTCGTTTATGTTCGCAATTTGAGCTGCCTTTTTAAGTATACCTATCAGATCTATATTTTTTTTTCAAACTAAACCCGGGAATGTAGGTCATATCCATATTAACTTTTCTACTTGGTATCCCCTGGTGTTGCACCGGGATATCCGACCACTGTTTATAATAAACGATACAGTCTTTAATAGTATTTGCGTTTTCTTTGGCTCTATATTTCTGATATATTGTGTTATCTCCAAAATGCATTTGAATGTTGGTTCTATGTTTAGTATGTTTTGATCACAGCACGTACATGTTTTTGTCACGTATCTCCAAAAAGGGTAAATCATAACAATATTCTTATAAATTCGACATTCAATTGTGTATTTTAAAACATTAGTAAAAGAATGGCATTATGTACTCAACTTACTTATTTCAAATGACACTTTCGTTTTAGTAAAAATAGTAATAGTAAAAATATTTTTTGAAAACATTCTATAGGTGATTTAATGTCATCCACATTATTAGTACGATCACTGTACATGGTCAATTTTATCTGTGTTATTATACAGGGTTACTTTTTCACCGTTACAATAAATATGTACCATATCATTGGTATAGATAATAGATCACATTTATCAAGTAAAATTTTCAATTTTTTTTAATTTTTATTAATTTACCCTTCATGCAAATGTAACATAGTGGGCGCCATTCCCTATAGCAACTTTAGTCATTCGTATATTTTTTCATTCAATTTTTTTATTAAAAGCTTATTTCTCAGTACAGATTGCGCATTTTTACGCGCTTGTGCGAGAAGTGGTTCATTTTACGTCAGGTCGAAATCTTCGGAGGGCCATATGTACTGAAAAACGTCGTACGATACACGTGCGAAAACGAAATTCGTAACTCGTGTCGATTTAAAGCACTCCCTTCGATTGTGCTTTAATTTATCTCCACTCCTTTAGTACTTAATTGTTTTCGCACTTGAATCGAAATGTACTAATTCTCGGTATGTTTCGTAACAATTCGCATTATTTTCCATATTTTTTTTAATTGATTGTATACTATTAGTAGTATTTTATTGATACTCATGTCTTCCTGCGACCACGGGTGTAACGTCAGGATATAATTAAACGTAAGTTTACGCGATTAGGACCCGTTTGTATTTAAAACATGAGTGATAGTCGTGAAAGTTTAAATCAGTATAGTGCGACTGCTTGCAAAACATTTCATAAAATAATTCGAATTCCAAAATAAATGTGTTTTTAAAATTTTATTGGATGATAACGAACTATTATGGATATAAAATCCTATTTTTAATAGATACGAGTAGGTACCATTCTTAATTATTTCACTATTCATGGTCTTATCACCAGTAGTCATCCTACTGTTTTTATCTATACTGTGTAATATGTTTGTTATTGTTTTGGTTTAATATATTGAATAACATAATTCTATTAATTTAGTCACTCACCACTTATGTTTATTCAGTCTCCGAAGCCCCAGTGATGATAATATTTTTTTATGTGTTATCACACCAATCTTAAAGATAGTTTGGTTGACGACAGCGGTGCGCAAAATTGACGTACGTCCTCCCTCCAACAGGTCCCGATTGGGACTGAAAGATGACAGCAGGAGCGATCCGGGAGAATAATTTCACATATTTTGTAAGATGAAATATAATTCTTACAATATTAATGATTTCTTCTTGTTAATCGTTGACACAGACTTTGACGTTTCTTCTGATATATTTTTTTCTTGGTAAAGCTATGTAGTTTCTTAGCAAAATGAGTTTTCATGCAGAGATTAGACCTATGTTTGGGATCGTTTTTATAGGGCGAAGTTTGTTTAAATACTTAATACTAATCAATGCGCGATAGATCAAGTTCTCAAATGTAACATATATAAGTTTTACTTCATAAGGAAGTAGTATTATTGAGAAAACTGAAAAAAACAAACGGGAATTCTACGCTTACCTCGCCTTAATTCATTATCTTATCAGTGCAACACTGATAACGACGAACATAATTGATAGGAGATTATGTTAACGTGCATTACCTAAACTTGGCAAAATCTTGAGCAAGTAAAGTAATTTGTTTTCATACAGTACAATTTAATAATTAAATAAAAACAATAAAACTGTATACCTGACCAACTAAAACAAAACACCTTATTTTAAACATAATTGAACAAGTGTTCAAAATGTCCACTGTGTTGTTCTTGACACAGATTGTTCTTGTGATTGGATTGATTCACTCGAAATCTTCTTCAGCAAAGAATCTTAAGATTTGTTGATCCATATCGTCAGGATGATGACGAGGTCGTCCGGGTGTTCGAGCATGTTGTGGCACTGTAAACTGTCCGAAGTCGCGAAGATTTTTTGTGCATGTGATTTATTAAATTGTGTCCGGGGATCCGAATGTTTGGATGAAGTTCGTGAAATAACTGTTGGGTTCGCCTTGTGCTATTCGTTTGTAATAACAAACGTAGGTACAGTATCGTAACGCTCTATGTTTGAGTATGGATGTGGTGGAGGCATGATTTTTGGTGAATAATTTATAATTTTCTCATTCAATATCCGTGACTACGACTTTGTTTATTATGCGTATGACAAAAGTGATTGACAATGTCATGGGCAAGATTTACTCATAAATTGACAATTGCTAATAACTTAGTAAAGAGATTACAATACAACCTCATTGAAACCGATATGGTAGTACAGTGACAAAGATTTTAGGATAAAATTTAATACAAAATTAAAACATGATTAAAAAATTAATAAATTTGTTTTTACGTAATTACTACTTTAACGTAATTCCCATCAATTACTGAGTTAGAAAAAATTATTCCTGATCACGGATTAAGAATCATCGTGTATATATGACGTTAAGATTATCGGAAAAATGCTGAGTCTTATACCCTCATATTAATAAGGATTAGTCTATAACTGTCAAAAGTTCATTTACCAGTTGGCACCAAGTTGCTGATGATGGGATCTTGGAGAAGTAGGGATATCTTCAAATGTTGTCGGTACATGTATGACGCTTTTGATGATTTTCATTTATTTACAAGAATTTGCATTCAGAAAGTAGGATTTGATGATAGAACCAATGATGAAAACCATAGATGATAGGATCTTGGAGAAATCGCTTGAAGTTGGTTGATTTTAATTTTTTTATTTGGTGATTATTACTTGGTGTAGCAGTTTTTTTGACATTCACCTGCACGCGTTATAGCCTGCTAAAAGCAGTTTATTTTATTTTTTACGAGTAAATATACTCTATTTCTCCTTATTGTGTTTCAGGTCTTAGCCAAAAGCCTATACCTACTCGGTAATAAGAGATGAAACATTAGGCACGTGATCCCATCTCTGCCGCGCCATAACCGTAGTTCACTTTGAACGCACTTCCACGCTGACTTTTAATGTTCTTTAGGGGTTTGGTCTATTCTTTTGTATCGGATACGAAATTGGATTTTATTCGTTTTATGAAGATAGAAGTAAAAGTGATGCCGGTTTAGCCGAAAGTGACAAACATATTAGCAGGGCCTGTAGTGTTTTTTTATCATCGTTTCAGAATGTTTTTGAGAATTTGAAGTTTTGTACAAAAAAATGTATGTTCAAAAACCTAAAACAAAAACAAATCAAATATTTCATTAACATTATTCTTCAGTTCAAGTGTATATTGATAAGCAGATATGTTTAATAAGTGCAAAATTAGTCACAGCAAAAACACGAAATCAAAATCACATACGATCAGTTACATAATTTTGTTTTCATCATTTTCATAAACTTAGGTACTTAGAGTTTTTCGATAAATTTGAATACAAAGTCAATTCTAGATTGTTCACCATTTGTGCTAATGCTAAAAATATAATTGTACCTATTAACAATAATATTGTTTAAAGACTTTAAAGTAATGTCAAGAATATTATTGAATATCCACAAAATATAGGATCAAACAAATCGCAAAACAATTTTTTACTGCCACATCCGTTTCTCTTCAGCCGTTGCATAATGCTTAAAACGTGTTTCTGCCAGAACTAATTAAAGAAAGTTCTAGAAATACACGACAAGAATACCCTGGTTCCGTCGAAACCAGCTGACGATCGATGTTGCTAATGAAGTATTATAATTAGCACGGGGTGTTGCAAAATATACATATTCATTTAGGTATGACTAGTACGAATAAATTAGTAGTTCGTATCGCAGGAAAAGCTATTTACCCGAGAAATTTAGTGTGGCGTAACGAAACTGTGGATGTTTTAGCTTGATTGCTATTAAACATATTAACGTACCTAAAAATATAACAGGTCTATGAGGTTTAGTTTAAATTGGAAAATTTCACTTAATATAGGTAAAATACCCACGTGACAACTTTTTTATTTCTGACATGGTGACAGGAACAATATTAATGGGTTTTCAGCCGTCTGTATAGTGTTTGTAGTACCTTTTTACTTCGTTTGTCAACTTTAAGATAACGAGGTTAACCTCGTTTGTAAATTTTGCATT